>RXPK01004206.1:0-44712 GCA_004143645.1 Protaetia brevitarsis
AAATGTTTTTTTTCAGTTTTTCTTTAGATTACAGTACTTCTTCTTTCCTACGAAAATTTGTCATTAAAAAAATGAAGCATTTTCAATTTACATAAGCTTTAATATTTCTTTAATGGTATGTTTTCCTCAAACAAACATTAACTCTTATTTTGTTTGATGAAATATGTTTCTTTTTTATTTAATATTTAAGGAAATTATAGATTTGAATATCTAACAATTCAAACAACTAAATTTGAAGTTTACATTTGAATTCTTTTTATTACATATTTTTATGTTTCGTTGGTAGATTATTTCCTTTCTCCACTTCTATACTCCAATAAAAAATATTCGTTCTTGAAGTGATGCTTTTTTGTGAATACAATTATTTTTAAAGTAATTTGTTCAAATTTTCATATTTTTTCTTTACAATAGACCGATTATTCTTCGCTTTAAAAAGTTCCAGTCTGATAAAGAAACTATATTTTTTTTTGTTTTGAGAAGATGTTGATTGCTTAAACTACTCTTCGTTTGAGATAAATTTGCTTTGAATGGAGGGAAATCTTTCTAGGAATGTAATTTTTAAGTAATCGTAGCTAGGTCGGATGTGAATTTTAATGTAATCACGCAAAACACAGTTAAATTCGTACTCTATAGTTCTCTATAGTCTATAGTTCGTTTCGTCAGGCCTTAGAAATCAAAATCTCTTTCCTACTACTATTTTTGTATTTGGATCTTTTCAGTGACATCTCTTATTTTCTCTCCATTTCCTTTCTTAGTCTGTCTTTTTTCTTTTAGCTGCTCTATTGTTTTCTTATTATTCCGATTTTCAATTAAATGTCCTACACGCTTTGCCTCTTTGTTATCCTACTAATTATTTATCTTTGACTTTGACTATATTTTTGTGCTTTTATTATTTATTTTTTCTACATTTCTCTTTTTGCTATCCTGCTTAGCATTTCATCTTGATTGCGTTATTCTGCTTTTTTTTTTGCTTGTTCATTTTCGCTTGCATATAGTAATGTCGGTACCATTATTATGTTAATATTCTTGCCTTTTTTTTGGGCGACTCTTTTTCATCGGAATGTAATTGAGCGTGATTTGTTTATGTTTTTTTTTGCTGTTTCATTAACTTTAGTTTATTTTTTAACATTGTTGATTACTAAAACCTAGTAAAAACCTGGCACTAGAATAATTACGAAGGACAGATGGGGGAAAGTGAACCTTTTTTACAACGATTAACATATTCGTGTTTGGTCGCTCAGAGTGGTAGACGAGTGATTTATCTAGTAACGTTTATTTTATATAATCCTGCGAGTGTACACCACAATGTATAGCTTGAAAACGGTATGTGGTATGATGATGGCGTCGAAAACTTGGAAGCCTTTTCTAATTAGTTTCCTAAGTGCTAGAAGAATTAGAATAGCTGAGAGGACCGATGCTATATTGCAGACTCAAGATATAGCAACGTTAGGGCTTCTGGATACATTTGACATAAATGACGCCACAACACACGCTATCTTTTGTAGACTATCAAAGGATAAGTAGAAGTCCGGTGACTCCCATCCATACAAAGGATTGGTAGAATGGCATTACGAGGCTTCTTCCCGTTACTGCATCAGAGGCATCAGAAAACTTTCGGGATTTATTAGCTGCACACATTTTGTGGATAGGGAAAGCCAGATTAAGTGTACTTTCTTTGGCATGCATTCGAATGAATCATCTTATACTCATCTTGTGGCCAACAAGTTGCTGTGTTGGTTATTTTCCAACGAATGCTGCAAATGCCACTCGGACTATGATGTCCTATCTGACCATTGCAGTTGCATACTTTACAATCTGCTTTCCAACAGGGAGAATGCAGATGCTACGTAAAAGGAAGGTTGACCGGAGCAAACGTCTGCTAGCTTACGGACTGTTCGAAAACAAAGCAGTGGTGTGTGCAGTGGAATATTTTTGTCAGATGCCTAATAGTCAAAAGATTTACTGCAGTCTTAACACTTTGGATAAACATGAAATAAATAAAGAAGATCGCCCGTGCAGTTTCCGCGAATATTGTGACACCCTTGTATTAAGATCATAGATCACAGATTTGCTTTTAGTTGGGAATTAAGTAATCCTCAATTAACACTTTAAACATATTATATTCTCGTAATTAGAACATTGAAAGAATGAGCAGTCGGATGTGACCACCACCAGAAATCTTTATAAAATATAGGCCATTATATTGTAATTGCTTTTGACAAAATATTTTATAAAAGATCTTTTATCAAATCTTGATAGTGTAATACTACCTAACTCAGATTTGATTTGTTCAATTATTTGTTTTAAATTCGCACTATTTTATACAGTGCATTAAATATTTTTTAGTTAGTCAATAAGTGTTGATAACTGTAAAAGATGCTATTGCGAATTGTTACACATGTAATGTTCTCACGAATTGGTAAGTTATCGCCTCTATAATAAGTAATACAATGTAACTAATACAAAAGATGTTATAGTTGTTCATTGCATCCAGTTAAAGGTTATCATTAAGTATTCTTATTCTTATTGCTGGCAGGTAGTAGAGATTAATTTTTTGGAGTAACTTTCTCTCTCTCTCTCTTCTTTCCCATCTTTATTGACGTGTTTCTTTAGTAAGTGTAAAGTAATGTAATTTTTTTTTTGTTTAATGTTTAATTATTGCGGAATGTAGTATAATTAGATTATAAGCCCACTTATTTTTTTTTTTTTTTTTAGTTGATACGAACATAAGGTTAGTGGCAGAATGGAACAGGACAATAGCTATTCACTGAACTGCCCCTTGTAAGTTTTTTTTAGAGCTTTGTATTATAACATGTATACAGCGCAAAAAGAATATAATTATATCATTAATTGATTTTAATCTTTTTACCGTTAATACGACCTTCTTTATAACACCTTAACTCAACTACCTTAACTCAAATTGAGTATTATTTTCGCAAATGACAGCAACTCTATAAGATTTTACGAGGAATTTTCGACGATTGCGGAGATTGGTCAAGTCTGAGGTTCAACGCGCATACAAATTGTATATATCTAACACCGAAGAACAGATAAGACAGGATCCAAAACAGTTCTGAGGAATTTATCCACCAGAAAAAGGGTATCTAAGAATTCCAGCTCAAATGATATCAGGACCCTGAATTGCTTTACTACCCCATAGATATAGTGCAATCGTTTGCCCGAGTCTTTTTCAAGTGTTTTACCAACCGCCTTTCCGTCAACAATTTAACACCTCTGCTGCAATCAATTCGACATCTGACTACCATGCACAGACACCTATGACAACTTGAAGAGGTGTTATACGTGATAGAGAAAATCAAACCCGATTGTGCATTCTGGCCACGACTGGTTCTCCCTAACTTCTTTCATAAAGGACTGCGCTTTTTGTTAACTGTACCACTAACCAGCATCTTCAATTTAAGTATCCGTACGTGTTCTTTTCCTGAGGCGTGGAAAGTAAGTCGAATTGTGCCGATTTTTAAACATGGTGAAAAGAACAACATATCAAATTACCGACCTATTAGCATATTATCTACCTGTGCTAAAGTATTTGAACAGGTGCTACATCAGAAACTCTATGCGTGCGCAAAGCCTCACATTTCGTCATCCCAACATGGTTTCCATGACAGAAGATTCAACTGTAACTAACCTGGTTGAAGTCACCCAATTTATAAGCCGATGCTTAGATACTAAAGAACAAGTTGATGTAATTTATACCGATTTTGCAAAAGCATTTGACACCATCGACCATACTATCTTAATTTCTAAATTATCTGCTTTTGGATTCTCACCTGCAATTGGAAAATTATTATATTCCTACCTACAGAATAGATCTGCATACGTGTGTTACAATGGGTTTGTTTCAAATACCTTTAGAATCACCTCAGGAGTTCCACAAGGCTCAAATCTAGGACCTTTATTATTCAATATTTACATCAATGACCTCTTAACATCTATAACCTGTAAAGTTTTGGCGTATGCAGACGATTTGAAAATATTTCATTAAAGATCACATCAATTTCTGACTGTGGTACTGCAGAAGAATCTGGCAATAATCCACAATTGGTGTATGATGAACAAGATGCCAATTAAGTATTAGCAAATGTGCTGTAGTAAGTTACACAAGGGTGTAGAACTGCCTATCATTAACTCTTACACTGTGGATGCAAACAAATATCACAAGGCATTGAAGATCAGAGACCCTCGGTGACATTTCGACACACACCTTGTGTTACAGATACATATAGAGGCCATATGTAACTCTGCATCTCGTAACCTTGGTTTTTTGATAAGATCTTGTCGAAATTTTACCAATACTTCAGCTTTGAAAACCCTGTTTTATAGCATAGTACGCACGAAACTGGAATATGCCTCGATCGTCTGGTATCCTATCTATCTATACCAGCAGCTTGAACTAGAGAGGGTTCAGAAGAGGTTTTTAAAATATATTTCTTACAAAATTACCGGTATCTATCCTTCTCGTGGGGCGGATTACGATAACCTCTTGCATATCCACAGTATGGAGTCCCTAGCACATCGTAGAGACATCGCCAGTGCAAACTTTTTAATCAAACTGGTTAATAACAAAATCGACTCTTCGTCTTTGCTTAGCCAAGTCGACTTCCTTGTGCCTAGAGCTGGAGCACGATATTCCAGTACATTCCTGCTAGCCAGAGCGAAAACAAATGCACTTGCAAAAGCACCATTAACCCATATGGCTAGAAATGCTAATAGGCTTTGTGAGGATCCCTTTATGTTTAATAAGCGCTAATTGTATCTAAGCAATCATTTAATTATTTAGTAGTGTGCTGTCTGAATTTGAGTGTAAACCTGCAATTTGTACATTTGTTATTGTAATTGTTTCAGCTTTATATGTAGAACTTACAAGTTTTTTTATTTTTTACTATTTCATGCACTATCTTTATTAATTTTTCCTTTACAATTATCCTGTAAATAGATTTTATATCTGTTGGGTAATAAAGACAATTATTATTATTATTATTATTATTATTATTATTTATGTGCAAATGCAACTTTTACAGAAACACGCCACGAGTTCACCGTTTACGGTTGTCGGAGAGCTGCATTCAGTACTTGTTCGTCTTTACCACTTCGACTCGCTTAACTGACCTTGACAACGTTTCCGAATATGCAAGAGGTGGTAGCTATAAAATTCACCGCTCCAAAGACGAGACGAAGATGCAAAAGAAAAAACGCCCGTATGTATAAGCGCATTGTTGAACGTCTGGACCATATATAGGTCGGCTGGTTATATAAGCACAAACTTTAACTTTTGTTTTACTCCTCGTCGCACTCTCATCTTTTATTCTCTGTCTGTTGCCTTTTAGGTTTTTGTTTCTTGTATCATCGTCTAATTTGATCTCTCTTGTTTCCCTTCCTTTTCCCACTTCTTCCTGTCCTCTTTCGTGTTCCTCCTGTAGTCACTGACAGCGATACCACATGTCCGAAGCCGCAAAAATGGCAGCTGCTACACGAAAGCACGTGCTCCGAAATATAGGTGAACGGGTTGGTACCATTTTTAAAACGCCGTGATGTTGCACGGTGCCCTTCAGATAACTTTTAGTGTTCAATTATAGACATGCCGCATATGTATAGAATTGCAACTTTTTCATTTACTGTCTAGGGCCTAAGATATGGTTATGAAATAATTGACAATACCCCTATTTTCCACACACTTTTAAAACAACTAATAGGCAATCTAAAGTACGCAATGTATATTAATCTATAAGTGTCCCATGGCGAACTGCAGCGATCGGTATATGAAAAATTCCACCGGAAAAACAAATCAAAATTCGATAGTATACTGACAGAGATTTAACCTAGTCGAGAAATATATACAAAATATTTAGCACATCTGGTTATCTTCACATCTTCTTCCATCCACGTAGGCTACTTGCAAACTGAAAATAAATGCATCTAGGTAGCGCATAATAAGCATTTAATCTTATACAAGCGATGCATAGAAATTGATAACAAATTCGGTAAGAGTTCTGAATGTGAACCACTGATTTGGCGATTTATATGAGCATTAACAGAAAAAGCATGTTTTCCTGAGTCTAAATTGCCTATTCATTTTTGACAATTAAGTATAAAAACTGTCTTCAAAAAGTGTCATTTCGAGGTTATGTCCGAAGCGTTTTTGACAGATTTAACTTGCGGTGGTGGTGACATGGATGGGAAAGTTACTAAAAGTAACTAAACTTCAGGTAAAACAGGCGATAAATACGAACTAGATTAAAATGAATTGTAAAGTTAATGCAAGGCAATGTTAGTAAATTAAATTAATAATTATGCAGTCGTTCGATGCAATATTCTGAAATGTCTTTGTCTAAAGTATTTGTTTATTTTCAATAGTACAATCGTAAGTATTCTTAATGTTCATATCTTTTATTATCGATTCCTTGGAATTAGTTGATCTATCTATAGAAATAAATTCATATTTAATGGTGATTTTATGTCCATAATTGGGTTAGACTTTCAGTTTGGAAAAGGTGTAGAAAAATACTTCCCAATTATTAAATTCTATTTTATTAACTGCATTTGATAACAAAAACTCCTCTGCACTACCGGTTTCGGTTTTTCTGCCTTCTTCAGGTGCATTAATTGTTTTTTAAAAATTAAAAAATGCAGTAGTCGACCTTTAAACATCTTGAAAACTGATGAACCGTAAGAATAGATTAAAACATGTTGATGCAGGTCCGCGGCCAAAACTTCTCCTGACACTAACACCTATCAACGTTGGGTTACACTGAGTATAATTCATATTTCATGTAAATGATTGCTGGGAAGTTTAAATATAAACTGTAATTAATATTGCATAATTGGAACATACTTTTGTGTTTAACCTTCAATAAATAATATGTATTCATTTCTAAATGTAACATCCGTCTATTCAATAGACTTTTTTGCCTGGGTATTTCCTCCGTTATTTTATTTGTTATTTTCTTATCATAACCGTCAAGACAACACGTGCTTGTTATACTATACTCGCGCAGTTCATAGATGGCCTATACCTTTCTCATTTTATTTATATCCCGCTCTAAATCTGATGCAAGACCTTTGTCTTCTATAGTACATACATACATGCGATGTGTAGGAAAGCTAGTATCCGAGAAAAATGCGAATAAGTTTCGAAAGCCGTAAGACAGGTTTCAAGTACAAAACAAAATATAAATAAACCGATTTTTCAAATTTTCAACCAATTTGAAAAGTGGGTAATGAAACATAACTGATGCAGTTACTCACCTTTCTTAACATACACTATCGTAACTAGTGGAGAGCGTTATTCAGGCGCATGCGTGCAGCGAAATACATGGACGTACTGATGAAAATTACTATTTACAACTTATTGAACAGTAATCCGCACGCCTTCACGAACAAAGAGCCTATGAACTGGGAGTAAACAAAACATGTTTTTCCCAAAACCTGAACGGTGCTCTTCTTTGGTCGTAACTACCAATAGGCGAAGAGTATTACTTTGGGTTCAATAAGATATAGCATCCTTCTGGTTGAATTAATATGTTCTAGAGTTCACTAAACAGATCGTACTCTTTGAGGTAGCTCAAAATATTGTTGAATAAGATTTCTTTTTTTGCATTTTCCAGGCGTTATTCTAGCGATAGGTGCAATAATTCTAATCTACATATAACGGAAGCTGCTGTATCCAGCGACACTATTTTGACTTTGTCGCAGGTAATAAGGTATTACTGTAGTCATAGATAAACAAGTGTTTATTTCTCGAACCCTAAAATAGTAGTATTCAGCTGAAGTATCCGAGTGTGAAATATGTTTGCAAATTAGGAATAGCAGAGTGGCAAAGATGCGCTTGATTTTCAAATTATGATTATTATTACTAACGAAACGTGCGTTTAGTGTAGTGAAATTTGTAGTGAGTCCTCTTCAAGCGTATATTATGTGAGTATAAGGTTTTGATGAACGTATTATTGGGTATGCAGCCAATGCACAATGAATGAAATTTACAACATTACTGAAGAATTATTTAAAAATAGTTTAAAGCCTGAGAACCACAAGGTAAAATGGTGAGGTTAGGACTAATATGAAAGCCTCGAAATTGAAGAATGACAGCAAAGGTATAGTATGGCCAACCTACTAACAATAAAAAATGGGAAACAAGTGAGAAAACCACCGTTGTTATTAAAAGTGTTAAGTAAAAGACTAATTTCAATTGATCCAACAAAGCGAAGAAAAGTAAGTAGATTAAGTTGTTGGATTTCTTGGATTAAACCAAGTAGGCATTAATATTACTCAAGTTGCGGATATCAGTTTTAAAGTTATTTATATTTGAGAATGTAATACATTTCTAGAAATAGACGGTTTGACCATATCGGTTCTTGATGTATCTTCAAAATTGATATTATAACCATTATTAGTATAATGATTTGCTGCCGCAGTTTTTGTTGATTTGTAAGTGCAATCCAGATGGTGTTGTTCTAGTATATTTTTTAAATATTGAAAGGTCTGATGGCCAATGTAAACGGCATCACAGCCATTACAAGGTATGCAATATATAATATTAGATTTTAATAATTTGGAAGTGCAAGTTTTACCCTTCTCAAATAATTCATTTAACGGCTTGATATTGTAGAGGGCAATAATAATATTATGTTGTTTAAACAATTTAGCTATTTTATTAGTTAAACCATCAATTGATGGAAAACTGCAGCAGCTGACCGCAATATAATAATAATGCAGCAATAATACAGCAGGCAATAACATGGATTTGCTTTTTCATTTCTTCTCACAAAGCTCTGTTTCCCCATACAATATCATAAACATAAATAGTTACAAACGTTTAATTTTGATTTATATCGATAATGTGCCTATATAACTGTAGAATGTCCGTGCTATAAATGGTGAATATCATTTATTATTCTTTTAATTATCATTATTATTTATCACACCACATACCAATAACCGGTATATTATAAACTGTATTTTAATATTTTATGCCATGGATCGCATATTATATTAGATATAAGCCAAGATTTAAACGTTTGTTCAACTATTTTTGAAATATAAACATTAAAATTTGCGACCAGGACAGCGACCGTTTATTATGAGACACACAATGTTGCCTAGGTATTGCTTTTACTAATAAATATTGAGTTAACAAACGCCTGCGTAATAATTCCTACAATTATAGTATTTCATATTTTTATATACATTACTATACTATTTTGCTGTCCTATGCCTGCGAGAAATTCAATATTTTATATTTCAAAGTATCCATGTTGAGCTATGTTTATTACATTGTTTCAATCAAATGTGTTTGTTTGACTACTAATCACCGCAAAAAAAAATATTGAAAATAAAGTTATATTCCTAACTTTCCATACCTATATTATTTTGGAAACCGTTTTGATGGAATTAATCTGAAATTTAAGCTATTCCTTGATTTAAAGATGTAATTTGAAAGCAATTAAAATTTTCTCATTTAAGTCGCACTATTAATTAAATTAGCAAGCCTTGATGGTAGATCAGGAAGTGAGTCATTGACTAATATGAACGAAAATTTATAGCCTAAATTTACGTCCACCGCAAGCTCACCTTTTAAAAGGTATTGACGGCCATCACCTTACAATTAAAATATGAGTCATATACATACTTTTGTACAAGTATTTAGCCACAAAGGTACTTCAATAACAAATTTACTGATATTTATATATATATTGTCTGTCCCATCAACAAAGTTCTTCTAAAAAAATAATAGTGTAGAAAATGAAAGACCGCTAATATATATTAGGTACAGTGCGCTTTATTAAGCAAAAGTTGTAAGTGAACACCTACTGACAATTAAAATTATTTTTAACTGAAAATAGCAAAAATATTTCAGTTTAGGTATCTTTCGCAATTACTGTAATTCTACTTTCACTCTCAACATACGTAGCCCTCTATGTTTTCAACATCTGTGGTGAGGCACCCTTACCTGCTGGCCCCGATCCCGAGAGTCCAGTTTGTAGGAGTGTAGATGTGGTGATCATTAAAAAGCAATGCAATATATTTTTTGTTCCCCTCTTTACGATTCAGCATTCAAAGTGCATTGCTGGGAATTATTATGGGAGCCTGTATCGTCTCAATACCTCTTCGCTCCTTGTTCATCGTGGTTCTTTTTGTTTCTGCCGAAATATTTCGCAGAAACGGTCGTATAAAATAAATTACGGACCGGGGATTTAAGAGAAATATCGGCTTGAGAAGAACGCAACAATACCCAACCAGACATACGATCTTCGCGCTCGTTTATTTGCGATTATTTTTCTCGTAATGAGATTATTTTTTCTTATTGTCTAGACAAGAATTCAATTTTATAATTGTTTATGCTGTTTAATGCGCGATGAATTAGAAAAAATATTGTTATTACTACTAATGCATACTAATAAGTACTTTGTATTAAGAGAAAATGTCTGTTTATTTCTGGATGTAAACGGTCTGAATCAAACACTAAAGATATTTGGAATTATTGTAATGCTGCCTATATTAAATTTTGTTTCAATAAAAATCAATAATGAATAAAAATAATTTGAACTTTAGAATATTGTTTTGATTAAGAATATATATTAGTGCTACAGGCTTCGTAGGCTTTTCAGAACTTTTTCTGTTTCTTCCCACTTATTTAAGCCGCCGCACAGTGGCCCCAAATCCAGAAAAGCTGGGCAAAAGTCGAAAAAAGAAGTTCCAATGTAGAAACTTTTAACTATCGGAATAGCTGTAGAATTACATATAGTATGTATTACCAACATTAGAGCAAGCCATGCGTTCACACCTGTTTGTAAAATTTGCTTCATTTGTAACGGTAGAGCACATCACTGCTGAAATTATGAAGCACAAGTGTAAGTACGTTTTTTCTAAACACGCTAAAAAGTTTATAGGTTAACATTTTTCAATTCTATTAAATGAATTCTTTTCTTAAAGATGAATACAACAAAAATTTGTTGATCAAAATTAATGTTCACAACATGCTAATAAATCAGTTGTCAATCTTATTGACGTAATTTACAACATTGACTTTAGAGAAGTCTTCAGAAAAAAAGCAAAAAGTAAAAAGTCTTGCTGGATCTTGCCTCGAAACAAATTGTAGGCTGTTAATTGAATGTTTCTCTAAAACATATCAAGTAGTTGGCTGCCCATAGATGCCTCTAAGGTTTTTATGCTAGATTTTGTGTAATGGTGCTAGAAAAATCAAGTGAAATATGTTGTTTGAAGGGAAAATGTAAAAATATCTAGCGCTACAACGAATGATACATCAAAAACAGTAATGCAAAGAATAGGCGCCATATTTGTAGTTATATCTTGTTGCGGTCCTTGCACTACACGACATACGTATATGGCAAATTCATGAGACAGTTTTGGAAAAAATGGGCACATAACATATGTGTACTTATGAATATAGAAATAATTGGTAATATTTGTGGTAGATTATCTTCCATTTTTGACTGTTTCGTGAATATAAATGCAGTTTTACATTAAGTAAGTCCGACATTTTGAACCCGCCATTTTGTTTTTTCACAAATAGCCTTCATATTGGTAATAAGCGACTTGCGAAACCCTCATATACCGAGTTTCGTGAATATAAATGCAGTTTTATATTAATAAGTCCGATATTTTGAATCCGCCATTTTGTTTCTTCAAAATTGCCATTATATTGGTAATCAGTGACTCGAGAAACCCTCATATACCGAATTTCATGAATATACATGCAGTTTTGCCCTAAGTAGTCCGCCATTTTGTTTTTCCAAAATGCCTTCATATGGTAATAAGCGACTCGCAAAATTCTCATATACCGAATTTCGCCAGAATCAAATAATAGTTTCATATTTTGGCCAGCTTTTCGGGATTTGGGACCACTGTGCGCCGCAATTATATCCGCGTTCACTTCCTCAAGCCACTTTTTCTTCGGTGTTCCTCTTCTTGTTCTCGGCTCCTTGTCCTGCATGTAACGCTTTCTTTGAATATTCTGATGAGATGTCCTAACCATCTTTCATTCTTTGTGTTCGCAGCGTTTGCGCTAGTTTAGCTTTTTGAGCAGGTTTATTATCTACTGTTTATGCGTTTTCTTCGTTCACTTATTGCTGTTCTTATACCTCCCAGTATTTTCCTTAAACATTTGCTTACCAAATTTCCAATTCTGTTCACTTTTTTTTTTCGTTATTATCCATGTTGTGCTAGCACAACAGCTCTAATTTTGCTGCTCGCAATAGGTTTTGCTCTCAAATTCTTATAATTGCCCATCGCTTTATTTCCTCTCAAGATTCTCTTATCTATTTTCCACTCTTCTTTATTTTTTTTAAGTGTATTGCCCATACATATATCAATTACCAATTTTCAATTTACACCTCCGATAAGAAGGTCTTGCGAGTGCAAGTTCACTCTTTCGGTAATAAGTATTATCCTCTATCTTTTCGCTAGGATAGCATGAGCTTTCTATGATGTATCGCCCTCTATAGGAGCCACACGCCAAACTTCTCACTCAATCAGGCAACTGCAGTGTAAGTTGATAATGCAATCAGTGACTGATGTAGTCCTTTCACCGAACTATGTTATCTGTTCGTTCTTGCAATAAATTGCAAACCATTACAATAACGGAGAGGACATCATTTAATACTTCATTGCGTACATATTGTGAATACCTTTAAGAAATTGTATGCAGAAATAATAAGTGTATACTCGTTCATATTCCTATTATTAACAAAATTATTTATTGAAAGTATGAAAATAGAGTTAAATATTTTCCATGGACTAATGTAAAATGATTTGTTACAATAGCAAAAAAATTATTAATGAAACTTATTATTACTTAATCAAACATTATAAATAATATTTTATAAAAACAATTACACATTTCGTTCTGTCGCATGAAAACTCACTCAATAAATTAAAAAGATTACTGACCACAAGTATTTTTCTCAGTGCAGTTTATGTTTCCGCAAAAAAAACTAAAGAAAGATCTATGGGAAATCATAAGAAACATCCTGCAACATAAAACTAATCATAAATTTTTCACACATTCAAAATTAACAATTCTAAATTCAAAAGAATTAAGACTATTTTCAGGTTTTTGCAGCAAGTGGTTAGTGGTATATCTAATTTTAACCTTTCTTACCTTAAATTCAAATAAGCTATTTTATATAGGAACTTCATTCAGAGTTGATTATTTTATAATTTTCGAAAAAATGCTGGTTATGACTCTTTTCGGGAAATTATCTTTAAAATTTACAATAAACAGGTTGACTTTATCAGCAAATTCCAGATTTCTACAAATAATACAAAGACCGAAATAACAATCAGTATTATTTGGTCAATGTTCTAAGAATGGCAACCATGTAATTATATACGTAGGTAAGTTGGATGAATACCTGGATGACTTTTAACGCAATTTCGAAGTGGCATATCTGTGATATGGGTCGAGGGAATGCCTTTTGTTGTTAGTATGCTACGAACGCGATGGTACACTGAAGCTGCACTTTCGCTCGATATCACCGCAAGCTGAAATTTAAACTGAATCAGGTAGTCAGCATACCAGGTTAAGGCACCAGTAAACAATGACTTATCATTTTCTGTAACATTAAAGGCATCCCATTCAGTACAATTTAAAAACTCGTTTGTTGTAATTAATTTAATACTTCCCTTCTATACGTTAATAACACGTATCTTAGTTTTATCTTAGTTTATACATAATGCTATTGCGAAAATTGAACATTTTATAGTTGTTATTAGGAACATCGCCATTCCTATTTAAAATACAAATAATAAATAGATGTCTATAGAAATTTCTAAATAATAAAAAGTACGTTCTGAGACATATCAATTAGAGATAAGTTCAACGTATTGTAATTCCTATAATTTATTAGTACAAAGTATCGAATAGAAAGTTATTTTCAAGAACCGTTTTTTATTAGTTGACGCTGAATAGTCATTTCTAAGATGTCTATTTACAGTTCGTTAATCTCGGTAACGTCCAGTGTATGAACGGTTTAGATTGATAAATAATAGCATTGTAGGTATCTTTTTCAGAGAATTGTACCGTCGAATTATTGAAATAAACTCTCCTTTTCAACGTTTGACTTGCATCCATTGATTTCCAAGAAATATTTACAATTATTAGGCATTTGCTATGCTCTGTAATCTTCCAGATCCACTTTACACCTTCAAGAATTAAAAATAATTGATAGGTATTTAAATGAAATTGTTATTGGTTTACGGGGATTTAAATAATGTTATGTATTTTCCGCAAGAATAATTCTGGTTTATTCCCGCTCTAGCACTTGAATTTAACTAAATCGGTTCAAATTATTTCATAAACCGTAAGCTTAATTGGCTGCTTTTTAAGTGAAGATATAGCAAACCTCTTCAATCAAAGTTATTCTATATAAGTGATACCTCAATTATTTCTCATAAATTATGCTTATAACTTTTAACAGCTTCCACTATTGTATTGTAAAATACTTGCTTTGAAATAGTTCATACACCAACATTATTTTTGAACAAGATACAGTTTTGTAAGTATATATTTACCTATCTGCAATAATATTTTTTCTAGGAAGAACCCCATCAATATTGTTCCATTGTGTAAGTAATGATATAAATAATAATAATGTAATAGTAATAATGCGTTGGCCATCCCAAGCTGCATGGCGTATTAAATACATATACAGGTGACTTTTTTATCTTGAGACAACGGAATATCTCTAAAACACTGCATCAAATCAAAAAAGATCTTAATTTAAGCCATTCAGCAACGAAGAACTTTACTTTATCATACCCTCCATACCCTCCATAGCCTCCATTACTGTTCAAATATTCAACACTAACTAATTTGTATTCGATTAATAATTAATAATCTAAATGGGGATCGGACAATGTGTAAGTATTCACAGCTTGTCAAGTACTGAAAAGTAGTACGGTTTTGTATCGTTGAATAGCATTCCAATTGCGAATAAATAAATGTATCGAAGTGAAGGGCACAGTTTCAAGCACATGGCTTTTTGAAATTTTGTTATTTAAAAAAAAAACACAAAATCATGTTTGCTTGCTTCTCTTTTTGCGTATTTTTCTAGACGTTCACAACCATGTTTTTTTGCGATTACAGCGTAATCTGTTACGAATCGAAAAAAAAGTTTCAAACAAATACTACATACTTGATGGCGTAGAATCCGAATCTGCAATACAAAATGAGGGTGCCCATTTAAGATTTCAAAGTTGTCCCCTCTCCCACTCTGAGGGGGTGAGGTGGGTGATCAAGTTCGGCCCCATTCAGTGAGTCCCCTACATTATAAAAAAATCTTATAAAGATCTTTTTCTGATTTGATGCAGTGTTTTAGAGTTATTCCGTTGTCTCAAGATAACTCCCCAGTATACTTATCGAGAACCTGCGATTTAAATTAAATTTTATATAAGTGAGTTAATCATGATTATTATCTCTTATAACTTGAGGATATCAAGTACTAATGTTTCATTTAATTAGAATATACGGACCATTTCACATGTCATATTTAAACAGTATATACGCAAAACTCATTTATATGATTTTTGATAAACGGAACACTTGTATGTTCGTCATTATTTGCAAAACCCAAGAAAGCTTTTCAAACATGTATAAGGATTGATAAAATGTAGGTACACATCTGCACCTACATTTTACCGGTTATTTCAAGCTATACGCATTTATTTATATAAAAATAGTCTCTTTCCAAGTTAATTCTTTATATTATGTAACCAATCAACTTTTGACGAGATTTCGTAGCATTTTACTAATTTCATGCATTTTGCCGAGTACGAATTGCTAAAGTGGCAAGAAATAACGCATTTGCGGTTATTTATTCGTTGTTCATTTATTAATTAAAATATATAATCCAGAAACATTTGTTACAAATGCAGCAGTTTGGACGACCAATTAGCCAATGCGATAGGTAATAATTAAAAAAATGGGCTTGTCTTCATTTTATTCAATTTCAAATATTTTCAATTCTGTTTTGTTTAAGATACCTAGATTCAATTAAATGATGTAAATCCCAAGCCAAATATAGTGTGCCCAAAGAAATGCAGAAAAGCTTTATTATGAATCAGTGACGGCTCCTCTTAAAGAGCGACGGGGCATAGTCGCACCATTGCAAATCACAAATTAATCTTTAAAAAGCTTTCATTTTCTGTAAAAATACCGATAAATGCACGTACACACCCAGGGTAAGCTTGAATTAACATAGAAAATAAAGTTTACATTATAATTAAGACTATACTTCGCACCTATTGCTAAGATGGTTCATTTTTATAATCATTCTTAACAAATTCAAAATTTGCCTGTAAAGTAAGCAACCGATTACGCGCTTCAACTTTCAATTACTTCTTAATTTGGCTTCAAAACCTGTTTTAAATGACTCTAAATTATATTCCATACTCCTGATTCCATAGCAGTATACTTACTTCTCTAAATGATTAGAATTTAACTATTAAGAGTGTATAGCTATTTGAAAAAATTGATCTCCTTTCACCGAAAAAAAATGCAGTAAATCTAAGAATGCTGCTTAGGTGAATCTGATTTTAATGCGATTTCAGTAATCATGAAACTACATATTACAACACTTTAAATTGCAAGAACTTATTTCCTTGTATGAACAAGTTGATTGATACAGCTTACAAATTTTCAATTATTGTATTTAACAATTTATTGTTATGTTATTGTTTAAAAAGGGCAAGTGTTACAAATAAAAAAAAATAGATCACACAGCCAGAATGCTACATAATAATGGTAATTACATTTTAAACGACTTGCCTGGTTAAATAATAGCTTCTATGTGCTATTACTTCTCGCTTAAATACTTTGTATTCTTAGACGCCGGATAAGAATTTGGCAACGGTCATAGCAATTATCATACAGGTAAATTAATGTGCTCGTAATTACAGTGTACGGAGCACATGTAGGTGGTATGCGCTTCGTAAAGGAAATTCCAATTACACATCGTTGTCGTCGTATTTAGTCTTTGTTTTGAGAGGAAACTTGTTTTCGGATAAATATAACGTATCCTTTTAAATTTATCCTAGTATCTGCGTGCTAATTTAATATTAAACTGTAATCAATACTTTTATTTTTTCTCGAGTAGAAAACATAAATATTAAGAACACTTGAGCCACATAGGTGCACTAAAAATAGTAGTGGCTAGTATAAGTCAATGTCTCATATATTATCATCTTAATTTCTTCCATTGACGTTGTAAGAGCCTGATGAAGACAGCTTCGGCCGAAACATGTAGCTGTTATATATATTAATAACCTAAATGGAAAGAACATTTATTTGATGACATTTGAAAGATCGATACTTGCACACTTCTTCAGTTCCTAATGCACAAGTTACTAAAAAAGTTTGCATCAAGATTCATAGGGGGCGTGAAAGATTCTTAGTTTTAGCGGCATCTAATAAAACGAATACGCCCCAATGTCCACTAGGAACTGGAATGAGTGGTCCAAAGGTATAAAAATACTATTTTCCTTTGATTATTTCAGCCTTGAACATTTATTTTCGGTGAATATAATTTCTGGAATTTGTACTAGGTGTTATGATTTAGCTTCAGGCTTATTAGCACCACTAACTATGCTTATCTATGTGGTTACAAGTTATAAAGTTCGTTAGCGCAATTAGTCAATGTTAAGTATTGACAAATGAAACAAAAGCATCACACTGATGTGTGATTCTCTAGCTTTCTTTTTATGTGATTTTAGTGTGATGCTTTGCTTAATGCTCTAAAACTATGATTATGGCTAATGATTTTCCTAATAACAAATATAAATTTTTATTCTTTACAGATACTATTCTTCCATGTTAATTAATATTTAAAGATTCACTAGATGGCTAACAGCGTACACATATACCTCGATTTCACCACTGCAGACCATGCGCATTAGTAATCTTCCTTCTTTTTAACCAGCGAGTTGTTATATTTCTATGTTGTTACCAGTAGTAGTAGGTTGCCGTGATGGTGTACGTGTTGTTCCTTCTAAATCAACAACTTGTATGTTATTAGACTTTACTTCATTAAATATCAAATATATAGGATAATTTTAATCATTGCCGTTGAACCTACATCTCAACTAGGGTGTGAATCTAAGGTTCTGTACCCTTTCATCTCTGATAGAAGCGGCACAATCAAACCGCTGGGGGTGGATGATTATTTTAATCATTTAATGCATTTGAAAAATATTAATAAAAACCGTGTCAATCAATAACACGCAGAATTTATTATTCAATATATCAAAAACATTTAAAGAGTATAAGGACTCTTATTCAAAGATGAGTACACTTATTCGCAATATTTAAAGAAAATATCAACTACTATCCAGTATATTCTGGATTCTTAAATTCCAATTTAAGCATAAACAAAACTTTTAAATCTCCCGCTATATTATATAATGAATTTCATTTACCATGTCTATCAATCTATACATATTAAGATTTCAATTTAAACTGTCATTTACAAATGTAACGAATAACCTCAAAGTTGCTAAATATTTCTTTACACAGAAATATAAACATACTACACTAAATACCTCCAACATCAGCTTACATATATAAGTATTTCAGAATGGAGTTTCCTCGCAGTGACAAACCAAAAATGTTACAGAAAAGGTTCTACATCGAAAGTACAACAACCAGTATCAAAGCAATTAAGGTCCTTCCAAGCAGCCAGGGTATGTGGTAATACTCGAAATAGCAAAATAGCCCGATGGCAAATACATCAAGACACAAAGAAAAGCTCTTTTGATTTTCTTTGGATATATTACAGAAATACAATTTAATTGATTTGACTCGACGAAAAATAAAACAATATTTTTAAGAAAACTTTTATCAACAACCACCACGTTTCCATGGTGCGCAACTCATTTACTTTGTGCGAACTACACTGAGCCTCCACCCCTTTGATGTAGTATTGATGCCAAGATAACTACATTGAAATCATACAGTTACCATATGATAAACTTATACACCTAATTACCACGGCTACGATGCAAATTAATTAATACCCAATATTTACTGGAATTACAAACAAGTGTGCATATAAAATAATAATTACATCCACTATTAATGAAATTGATTATATGTTCCATAGCAATATTATAGTATAGAACATCTTTAATATACTAGGTGGGAGTAAATATCAAAGCAATAAGTACCTAACAATGTTGAATGTTAAACTCATTATGAAGATGATCAAATATATGTTTCTATACTCGGATGTAGGGACAGCTACGCCTTTTTGTAGCACACAGCGAATAACTTTAATTTTGCACACTTAAATCTCAATATTAATGATAAAATTACATGTAGAACGCAAAAATTAGTAAAGAAATTTAAGACTGATGCTTGAAAATTAGAAATTCATACTATGTACATTAAAAAGACACCTAAAAAAGTTTAACAGTCAATATTATATGCTATTTTGTCTTCTAAAGCAACAATAAAAAAATTATATATATTTTCTTACTTCTAATGTAAATTGTAATATGGTGTCACCACTGCTGTGGAGCTTGGTCGTGGATGACCTCATCAAGTCATTAACCGACAAAAGAATATGGACGGAGGGGTACGCTAATGATATCGTCATATTAGCTAAAGGGAAGTTCCCGGGCGTAGTGGCAAGCATCATGCGTAATGCACCTGCGCAATGTGGAGGAAGGTGCCTTTCATCTCTCAGTTAATCCACAGAAACAAAGATTTTGCTCACCGAACATGAGAAACTCAAATTGCCCTAGGCGGGTATTTAGACTGTTTGGGCAGGAGTTACAATTAACCAAGGAAGTAAAGTATCTGGGGGTTACTCTCGCTGCGAAACTAAGCTGGAAAAATCACTTAGTTATAACAACGACCAGGGCTACGCAACTATTCTTCTATAATTTTACTTTATTTTTAAAACCTGGACTATTGTTTATTAAACTGATCTTTCAATTTTGTCCTTGGACAGCAGTGCATCGCGCTCCCCGGGCGAAACCGGTCGTGCGATACATTACAAGAATTTTGTGAGGATCGATACCTCTGATTTCTTCTTTTTCCTGCTAAATATAACCACACAAACGTCAAATTATGATTTATATCAATTATATATTACATTCTTGTAATATTTTACAATAATTCCTTGATATCATTGTGACAATATTTTAATAGGCTCAGCTAATAGGAAAAAAAATCTTCATTTTCTAATACTGGGTATTCCGAAAGGGAACATTAACTTGAGCATTTTAAAACAGTTCAAAGATATTTTTTAATGTTAACATCTGTATATTTCTACTCCGTATGCGATGAAGACCCCCTTTCGTTTCCATATAACCACATCCTATACCAAATTAAACAGTTTTTTGAGTTTATACTGCATGCCAAATCCGACACAAAAAAAAAAAAAAAAAAAAAAACCTCAGCCTATTGAGCTAGAAAGAATTTGTTATTGCTTTAATTAATTTTATTTATATCTTATTAAAGAAAACAAGTAGTTTTATCGCGTATGTAATAAACATTAAAACTAAGATAAAAGATATTTGGTGTACTAACATGTAAATTTTCTACACATGCTTGTAGATCTCGTTCTTCTGACTAAAACTGAAATTATATTTTACACATGCATCAGCAATAATCTTGTTTTTAGTCGCCCAAATGCTGATACTTGACGACATCTACGACTAGGGTATTTCACCTTATATAAACGACTTGCCAATAAAACAATTCCGTTGGGCTTTTCGAATAATAAATTATCATATCAACCAACTCTTCTCTAGAAAAATTTAGTTCAAAAAACTAACAAATTTAATTTCAAACAGCAGAAAACGCGAGATAAACAATAAAAAAGAAATAACGGATAAGGGTATAATATGAGAAACGTAATTGTTCTTAATAATAACATGGAGAAAAATAATTAGTTGTTTACGATTTTACAGTAAGACAATAATCCAACATTAATTAGATTCTCATTCTTTCTGTTTATGCGTCAATCCTACTACATTTATTTTAGAATTTCCTGGGCTCAACAAAACATAATATAACTCAAAAACTGTTAACTTTGGGTATAGGAAGTGTTATATAGAAATGAAAGGGGTCTTCACTTACAGGCCATGTTACATTTGAAAAAAAAGATTTTCAACTATTTTAAAATGTTCAAGTTCATGTTGCCTTTCGAAACACCCAGTATTTTTATAATAATAAAATGAAGATTTTCCTATTAGCTGGCATCTTAAATATTGTCACATGATATAATAATTAATTACAAATAGAGAGATATTTTTATTAAGAAATTATTACAAATAGATTTTTTTTCCTTTGATACTGAATATTTCGAAAACCATTAATTTAAACCACATGAGGTGTTATACAAATTTACTTTATATTGTGCTCAGGAATCAAAAAATGTAAAAATATATAGTGTGTTCCATTTAAAATAAGAAAATTACATAGCGTACCGAAGAAACTAAACACCCTGTATACATCAAAATAAGTTTAGATAATAGCTCGTGCTTTCCCAAATAATGTTTACTTAAAACATTTTTAAATTAAATAGGTATACCGTAATTGACCGATTATAGACTGCTGCTGCACCCTGTATTTTAAATATATTGATTAGAGTAGGGAATATAGATATATAATATTATTTTTTCAATCTGCATATAAAAATCAAAATACCCTAGAAATATGCTTCACTTGACTAAGCGGTAAAACACTCCACAATGAAAATTCAAATGTTGTATAGAACATCCCTAGTGGTGATTCCAAAGGTTTATATGTATATTGGTAAGTATTTTGCCTAAACGATCAGAAATTAAATTATTTTCCAATACATCCACAAGAGGTTTAGTTAAAAGTTTTAAAAAGGTAACTTACGTTTCAACCCGGAAAAAAGGAATACAGCATTGTTTTCGAAAGAAAAAGCTCTAAATCACTGATATCAGTATTTGTACTTATTTCAAACCAATAATAATTAATTACAATTATTTATGTTTTTTTTTGTTTAAGAATTCACTGTGAAATTACGAATTTATTATTATTATCCAAGAAACGCCTACGAAATAGAATCGTTTAAGGCTGCGCTTCTAAAGACGTTTTAGGTGAGTTAAAGGGGTAGCAGAACAACTGTTTTCGATCAAGTTTATCGTCCACTGGAAAGAAAAATTTTAAAAAAACGGTTAAGGTAAATGTGTAAATAAAAGTCATACGAAATTTATTCGTATTTGATTTGGTGTTATTTTTAAAGATTTCTATTATAAAACGACAAAAATATATCCGCTTCTGTTTTTCAAGTTCATCGCGAAAAATAAGACTTAAAAGTGGCTATAGTTCAAATCTAAATTGCTAAATGATTATAGCTAGTACATCCGACTATTTTAAATTCATTTAATTCCTTACTACTCAAGTTTGAGTCGTTTGTTTGATAAGAAAAATTACATTGATTGGCTTTGCACAGCAAAATTATTATTTTTATTTTTACAAAAAACGTAAGATGTATTCCATACATCTTCCACCCACACGTTGACATTAATATTTTTATTTACTTTCATTTTCTGTAGACGATACACTTACACGAAACAATGTTGTTTTGCTACCCCTTTACTCCTTAGGGACCTCTTGGAAACGCTTGCAAAATAAATCGCCGGCAATTATTACTATTAATATTAAAAGAACATATGTACATCTAGGTAGGACAACAGATTATGTTTTCATGGACACGTTAAAACAAAGACCAACCTCACTTTGCCGACAAATAAAAATTTTAGAACCAAAGTCAATTTGAGCGAAAATTCCAAAAATCTAAACACCTGCTGTTTCGAATTAAGTTCGCTGTGTGTTAATACCGGTCGGTACCGCCAGAAATAGTGGTGGTGCAATAAAAAAACACACTCGCTGTACCTAAATTTGCCCTTGAAAACTTTTTGTTTCGTCTGCACTAGATTTAATGCATTTGCTGTGACGACTTTTGCCTTTCTATTGCCGTCCTTCTCTGCTTAATGTTGTTCAACCCTCGACCGGCATTATTACATACGGTGCAGAATGCCGAGTTAGGTAAGAAACGCACGAAAACGAATGGATACAAAAGAAACCTGAAAAGGTATGTGAGAACCAATGTAAATAATTTTATACTAAGGTATACGCTTATTAGCAATAGGTACTACCTGCTAAAGCCGTCGAAAAATATCGGTAACGTTAAAGTAGTACATTATATTACCACTGTCATATAGTAACAAACAATACTTCACTTCCTAAAGCTTTTCTGTCTGCATTTTACAAAATCTTTTATCCGAAATATCCTGCATATAAAAATAATCAACTTTATCGTCAATGTCCTTTGTGGGCATGTTTGAGAATGCGGTGTTATTTTTCACTGATTGCTGATTGCCGATTGTTTTGTTGAGCAAAGTTGTCTTCAATTATCTCATTAGCAACTATGAGAGGTGAATATCTATGATCAGTATGATAACAGCATTGTTGATACTCGCTTTTGTTATCTTGGGTATTTATTTCTTTGTTACAAATCAACACGTCTTTTCTGTTGCCATATAGTAGTGTCAATATTCCCTGTGTTCTTTTCGACAAAAAGACGTATTTTAATTTTTTTTTTTCGATAATTTCAAAGTTTCAATAAAACACAAACTTCGTTCTGACAATTTGAAACACCATGTATTAAATCAAGTTCTACCCTGCATTATAAGAATTATGGACTTCGGTCAAAATTTAAATAAACAAATATTTGCTTTCGAATTCCATCCAGCTTGGAATCAAGATTTTCAGAAGGAGCATCGAAATACATTTGAATAAACGATAATAGTGTATCAGTACAAAGTTCATTATTATTTGGCCAAATAATTTATAAAACTTAAAAACGAAGAACATTGTTTCTCGGTAAATAGTTTCAAAAATTTTACAAATGGAAATAGAGATACTTTTTTTCACTAAAAATTGTGTAATTATCAAGTTCCTCAACGTCTTCGAAAAATAAAATTAGTGAGATCCCATGCATATCTTTATCATATATTCTCCATTTGAATCAACATAAATCTGCCATTCGCACCTCTAGTTTTAACCATGTTTTTCTTATTTAAAATAAAGTGTTTTTTATACCAAATCACCACAAACAATATCCTTGTATTTAAAAATATTGATTTAATCCTCATTTATTAATATGAAAAACGTTTTTCCAGATGAAAAAAGAAAAAAATACATTCTATGAGTGAATTGTCCACTGCAGTGCTCACTGTCTCACTACTTTTCGCTTGCAACTTTCGTTAATGATTAGCCTTAAATATTCTCTACAAATACATCAGATATTTATTTTTATTTATTTTTGAAGGTATATACATTTCGAACGTTGAATTTTCTGAATTATTCCAAGCAGCACTGTTGTGTAATATGCAGTAGGAGAGCGGTGCTATGAACGTTGAATAGCAGTTTATAAAGTGGAAGGTAAATTATTGACATGGACATCCTCAGACAAGCTGAAAAACATCCAACGATGAGAATATAATATTAAAATTAAAATTGAATGAACGTTTTAAAAAATAATTAAGTAATCTTTACAAAATTTATCAATAAATAAAATGTAATATTAAAGTAAAAGTAAATACTTACTTTTTTTATATCTATATCTTATTACCTTCGATTTTCCAATTTCTCACAACAAAGTGATAATATGATTCCTGAGATTATTCAATGCTAGTATCATTTGCAAATCAATGCGGTACACAGTGCTCTTTTTTGTATCACTTACATTTTCAACTCGTGACCATCGGCCATTATTGTTTTCTTAATCTATCTATTCTATTTTTTGAGAAGTGATTGTTAACTTTTGATGTATTTCTTCTAACTTTGTCTATGCCATTGTATCTTTGAACTCTTCTCTAATTATAATATATATTCAGTGACACTAGAAATGTTGCACCCAGAAGGAATAATTAATTCAACTAGATTTTTTTAGCATCAGAATGACTATATTTACAGCAAGCTATGGTAAGAATGTGAAGTTTTATCTTTGATAATTTTTTGAGAAAAGATATCTCTTAATTTTTTTTGTGAAAAAATCTATTTATGAGAGCTGACTAGTACAGAAATGTTTAGGTATTGCGCGTCCACAAGTGTTTAGCGTAACATAATGTCTGCAGTTCGATGACGTCAAAATCATCATGGCGCACAGTGGTTCCGGGCCCTAAGGCGGGCGGTCAAAAATACTTAAGCCGAAACTAATCCATTAGATTCGTATAAAAGCGGTTTTAGATAAGAAAGTAAGATGTTATTTATATAATTTATTATAGTTTACAAAATAGTTATCTATAATTAATATTAACGACTATTAATTGTAAGATTTGAGCCTAAAATAAGCTGACAACGGTATGTTGTACTCTTAAAAATAGTAAAACCAAAATCGTAAAGCATAATTGAAAAAAATACATTGCAAAATGAGGAAAAAAGGTCTAATTGTTAACCAAATTTTGTCTGCCACTAGACACAAATACAAAAAAAAAAATCTTTCACTTCCGAAAGCTGGTAACGAAAGGGTCTGACTGTAATATGAATCTGTTCATCAAATTAGTATTAATAAGTTCTCGCGACACTTTTTGAGTATGGTCTCGCCCATATGCCTTGAGATTTTTGTTATTTCTTTCCACTTACTTTCCTAGCTACTGGAAAGTAGCGACACTTCTACATAAATTAAGCTCACGCAGCTTCGAAGTTTCATAACGTGACTGAAAGACTATATTCGTATCTTTCTATCATTTCTCCTTTCACGGAAGGAACACTTTAACAAATTACCGGAAAAAAAATTGTTAGTGATAATATAATAAATCAACTGTGAAATTTCGTAGACGTGCTACGAGAAAGAGATGCCAGTGCTGAAACCGGTTTGGTATAGACAGGCGACACTCGGCGAAAAGAATTCATGAATTTTATGTAACTGTACACCTAGGTTATTATTTTAAACCTAGTGCAAGCTGTTAACCTAAGTGAGTGAAACTGTACGTGTAAGTGAAATTAAAGTTTGAATCTTCAAACTATAATTAAACTTACAACAAAATACTAGTGACAAATGATAATAGGGGTGGTTTATTTTATGTTTTTAGGAAGATTGTTTATTCCACCAAATGAGCAAGTGTTGGTTTGTCCTATCGCGAAATTGGCCGCCCTGTCAATTGTACTGCAATGACGTGATAATGCGTGTGTATCGTATGTGGACAGAAGAAGGTAGGGGAACACGAAGAAGACCAATTGGTCAACCGAGGCGTACCACAGAGTATCAAGATAGACGCTTCAGACAACTAGCTCTACAAGACCATTTTGCCACTGCGCGTCAAATCGCTGACTAATAGTTTGGCGAAGAAGGTAGACTTGTTAGTAAACGTACACCACATCACTGCATTCGGGTCTTTCGACTTTTTTCATACCATCCACGATTAGTGCTTCCATTTGAACTGGTGCAGAGAACGGCAATATTGGGAGGCAGAATGGCATAATGTCGTCTTCAGCGATGAACCGCGATTCTGCCTAGGTATGTGCGAAAGTCGTGCGGTGGCCACCCGTTCACCGGATTTAAACCCAATTGAATATGTGTTGGAATACCATGCGGTGGAGACTGCCCCTTTGCACCATCTTCTTACAGTTTGGCACAGTTAATCTACGACGTTTGAAGTACTTGGAACGAGGTGCCACAAGCAGGTATCGACCATTTCATGTTGTCGATGCCTAGACGTGTAGAGAAGTGTACTCAGCTATGGGGTCGCCAAGCACATTATTTTTTTTTCCTATTATATGTTAAAGAAAATTCTTGCAAATGTTATCGTTTCATTTTGATAAATATTTCACATTGCCAAAAAACAGGGTAAGTTGAATTAGTCCTTCTAGGTGTAAACACTTTAATGTCATTGAGTATATCCTTCATAGCTTTCTAAATGCGTGTTTTCAGGTTATGCTTCGTTTCAATCATCAAGAAATAGCACATATTAAATATATGGGCATAATTCATCTTTGCTTTATTTTTATCTACAACGATCATTGCCTCTGGGTGCCTTCTTGCTTGATTATTGACTTTTTTACTAACAATTACCGTTTTATGTGATGGATCTTTTTCCTATATCCTAAATAATTATATATTAATAGGAAGTTGCGTAAGCATTAATGGTACAATAATTTAATTTATATCTATATGAAATTATAATAGGAAACTCAGACGTTCCCATATTCACATATATATTTGTAGTTGAGAATCTAATAAGTTATTAATCTATAGAATATTTCACTATTGTCTATTGAGTAACTACAAGCATTAACGTAACCAGAAATTATGTTGGTTAAACTGATTGTGAGCGATATTGCTCGACACCATTATTGCCATTGTAAAATGTAGAGTTACCTGGAGTTGCATATCCATGCGCATATTCTGTGTAGGATTTATGTCTGATCATATATACAATATACACTGCATACATATTCATACTAAATGTATTATACCTGTATTTATTGACTTAAGATGCCGCTAACATTATCCTAGCTATGCTTTACACTTTCTTATTCTTGTTTAAACGATAATGATTTTAAGAAGTTTACGTTGTTTCTAGGCTTTTGCATCAGTCCCAGGTATTGCGTCCCGCAAACCCGGTGGTCTTAGATGATAATTGATCAGCAAAGCTTAACCGAAACGCATCCTAGAGAAACAGTCCGTATTTAAGCTGAGAATAACGACTATCGCTGATTTCATCGTTACAGGATTGCTTCCCTCTCTTCATTTTTCCGTCCTACTCTTACAAGAAAAAACATAAGTTATAACGAGAATTTTGTGGTTTATGTTCCTCTCTGGTATTTATTCGTTCTCACTGAAATATTTTAGAGAAATGTTGCACAGAAATTGTCGTAAATTACAAATGTATTACTGGATTATGTGCTTGTCCGTTTTTTTGTCTTCTGTCTTTTTTCGAACTTTTGTTAAAAAATCTGCGTAAGAGTAAGAGACGTGATCTCTTAGAAGTTGTAGGTGTGCTGGGTTGCTTTTATAACAATAATTTACTAATTTATTATCTACAAGATCAAGATATTTGGGTAAGTTTTCTATCTGCTAGCAGGCTTCAAGCTCTAACAATTAGATCCTATTTTACATTGCATTCAGGTAACTACTAAACGATCATTGGTATTAGTTTGAGGATGTAAACTTATATTTTTGGGCACCTATCCGAAGTTCGATAACAATCTATTGATTATGTAATTAAAGTACCATTTTTATCAGGTTTTCTTTAAAAGCCATGGGTATGTGATATTTGCTGTTACATAGCATATTTACGTAAAAACATATGTATGAATTAATAACACAACAATAATCGACAAAGACTCAGTATTTTAATAAATAATAAATTTAAGCACTTATCTACTAATAAAAAAAACTAATATCTCTTTAAAAGAAAGTTTTTAAAAGCTTTAATTACGCAATCATATCATCATATTTATCTGAATAAATCGCACAAGATTTATAAACATATACCGATGTGTCAGGCCATATGCCCACGCCTATGCTGTTTCCCTTTTTCTTCTGATAGAAAATGTTTATAAACTCTTTTTATCTCATTTCAACATAGGTAATTTCTTTTCACCAGAAAAAAATTAACTTTTCAGACATTATATTGATTTGTTGGTATAATTGTTTGATTTTTCTTCTTGATAACTATGTAATTATAATAGTGGTATCATTCGCATAATTAGATTATTGTTACTAG
Source organism: Protaetia brevitarsis (assembly GCA_004143645.1). Lineage (NCBI taxonomy): Eukaryota > Metazoa > Arthropoda > Insecta > Coleoptera > Scarabaeidae > Protaetia > Protaetia brevitarsis. Next base: position 28,750 of record RXPK01004206.1, read on the forward strand.
AATAAAAACGAAGAATATCCAAACATAATATAAACGGCAACTACTACTAATTTACTAGAAAAGGCAAATGAAGAAAAGGCATATTTGCTCTCTATCTAAGCTTTAAAATTTAACAAAAAATGGTCAAAATTATTTTTTAATACCAGATTATTGTTTAAGTAGTATATTATTTTAAATGAAGCTTGAATGAATTTTATTGATAAATATTTATATCGCATCGTAAATAATGGAATATAATGAAAATTCAGCAAAATGACATCTTAGCTATATTTGGTTAAATTCTAAAGCTCAAGGTAGTATAGAAAAACGCAGTGTTGTTTTAGGCGAACGAAGCGAAGTACAAAAAACGCAACTCCTATACTTTCAACGAAAACATCAGCAACTCGAAAATTTATATTTTTTGGCAATTATAACAGATATTTTTTTTAATGACTAAGACTTAATTTGAAGTATATTGCATAGCCGAGAATGACATAATTATTTTCGGAAAAAACAACTAACACTGGGGGAGAATTCAGAAGCGATAATTAAGCTTAGTTATCGTGTTTGAGCTCTCCAGTGTTAGTTTTCCTTTCTTTCTGAAAATAATTTACATGTTAACTAATATACGTAGTTAACGATCACTCTTAATAAGCAGCATATATATACAGGGTTTTCCACGGAACTGGCTGGTTAGAAGTTTTCCGGCTTAACGAAATTCCTCAGTTTTTAAAAAATTGGGGTTTGCAACAATTTGGCATTTACTTTCTTTCCAAAATATTTTCATCTTTTTTGCACTTCCGGTTAACCGGAATTCGCCACGAACCTTTGTTATCTTTGAAATGGAACACCCTATATATTTTCTGAAATTTTCTGGATTCCGTTTACGATACATTTACAACCATAATTCTCTTTAATTAATTGAATTCTCTTATGTTCTTCCTGCATTCTCAGTGAATCTAAAATAAATTTATAGCATCTAGATTAGAATAAGCTCCTTCATTATTTTTCATTATCTAATTCATAAGTTCCATAATAATATGCATTGTGTGACAAACAATGATTATAACAATAATACTTACTAATAATAATAAATTGTTGTGATGTTAATGTCTGGACACCAGACAGCATTATTCGGTCCATTTTGAAAGCGGTAATAAACAAAACGAGTAATTTAAAGAAACTACTGAAGATGGGTATAGGGAATGCTACAGCAAATCGGTATAGAATTTAATTGTACATCAAAAATAGAAAAATGTACAGGGTGTTCTATTTGAAAAAATTAAGTTTTGCAACATTCAAAATTCTTGGACTATTGTCACTAATTTTTAAACACCCTGTATATGTCAACTGAATTTTTTTATACGTTTTGGTCAAAACAGTGTTAGTACTTTGTTGGATTTCAAAAGTCGGAGATTCTGACACTTAAATCAAGTGAGAATTAATTCAATTACATACGGACAATGTAAATGTCAAAATTTTACAAAAATCGTAATATCTTAGAACAGTTGAAGATAGGTATAAGATACCCCTTTAAAATTGGGGTTTAAAAATCCCGGTCATAGAAAAAATTTTTTTTTTTTTTATGGTAAATTCAAAAATATAAAATATATAGGGTGTGTTCCATTTAAAATAACAAAGTTCGTGGCGATTCCGGTAACGGAAGTGCAAAAAAGATGAAAATATTTAGACACGAAAGTAAGTGCAAATTGTTGCACAACCCCATTTTTTTTAAACTGAGGAATTTCGTTAAGCCGGAAAACTTCTAACCAGCCAGTTCCGTGGAAAACCCTGTATAGGTACATGATATTTGAAACAAGTAATAATAAATGCTGATATAGATTCATTATTATCAACAATAAGTATTTACTGTAAATATGTACCTATTCACAAAAAAGAAAGTGTGTAATAAAGCAAAACTGTTCTTGTTACGTACGCCAAAGCCATTAAGCTGGGAATAGTAGGAACAATAGCAGTGATTAATACAGCTAAGGTACTCAACAGGAAGACATATTTTTCCTTTGAACATGTAACAGGATTAGATATTAACGATTTGAAGAATCGCATGAAACGCAAATTTTGGAAGATGTAGCGGGAGATGAAGCTAATTTAGAAAATATTGTATGTGTTTTTGAATAAGGAGGTAGCATTATTGACCTAGATTACAAAACTAAAACTCTAATACTGAAAAAGTGATAAAACAAAGTGGCATTCTACAAAAATTGTAAAACAACTTTAAATTGAAATTGCTAAGCCAATTATATAGATGGGATGAAAGTATTAACAGAGGTGACACCTATACGGATAAATTACCATTTATTTCGGAATATGTTCTAACAAAATTTGAAAATAATTCATGACATGAACCTTTGAAGGTAGGCTTCAGATATGTCATTTCAAGCAAGTACGTGATGTTACGTCTTGCAAAATTACAAAATGTGTTACTTATTCTATAAATACTGATGTGGGAGAGTGAAGTTTTGTTAAGCAAACCTTCTCTTTAAATCCGTCCCACTGTTTTCCGAAAATGCATTGTTATTAAATTATATTAATCACTACCAGTCTAACTACCTTATGTTTAAAATTAATAAATAAAATTGTATTAGCTCAAATTGGCTTTTTTTGTATAGTAAAATTTATATATTTTGACACAATTATTTTAACTAATGATTGATTTATTTTCAGTAAGTTTAGAAAAGTATCATGGTTTGTATAAAATTTGAACTTAATTTTTAACGTATATGTAATAAATTACAAGTTACAGGTCTGAACTTCATAATATTATAGTGATCCTGTCAAGAGGTTAATTAATACATGGTTTTGAGAGGTGTTCTCATTTTAGTATATATAACCTGATTTTTCTAGTATTTATATTTACTTATTAAAATGTATAGCTCTTGCCAGCTGTAAGCGCGAACGCATCTAGTCTTATATGGGACCAGCTTGTACACATGCATGCATCTATCTTTGAAAGTAACAATTCTGCGAACTTAGTGTGTTTCCGATCGAGAGTATCCTATTGGGATTTTAATTTAAAAATAATAGACTATAAATGCTTTTGTAATTAGATTTTAATTTCGGAGAGAATCTAGCAGAGTCCAAACGCGCACCATATCTTTTACGTTTGCAGCTAGCGCTGCCGAAGCGGTCCCGTTGCCGCTGTGCTTTCAGATTCCTGGGGTGTGCAGCAGTGTTCGATTAAATTAAATATTTTGCAATAATAGTTCAAGTTCATTGTCATAGAAGCGTTTTTCTTGATTATTGTTCACTAAACCATGAACACATATTCATTGTATTCTCATCATTATTATATTTTATATCATTATCCTTACCATTTTAATCTATTCGCAAAATCTAGATTGGAAGTCATCTTTCATATTTTCTGGCTAGTTACGCTATGATTAAACATTTTAATTTTATAAATACGTAGTTATATCTATGCAAACACTGTAGATTGTAGAAAAAAGTATAATCGTTATAAAAGGTTTTATTAGGATGTATTAATCAAGCTAATTGCCTTTATAATTCAAATATAATAGAATCTCTCTAATGGTAACATTTAAAAATGTGCATTGATTTTTTTAAAGCCTTCATTAGCAATGTTTTATACTCATAAAATACTATGTATTATGAGAGATATAGCAGAACATTAATTTATGTGAAAGTATTTCTTTTTAAATTGTAATGTATGCAATTTCTATTATTTGCTGTGCACATGGTGTAGTCATGTAAAAAGATAAAACTAATCATACGTTTTCTGAAAATAGAAAGAAATTTAATGTTAGTCGTCTATGATTAGCAGAAGTAATGCCACCTATCTTTTGGTAGGCTATGAAAAAAATAGTTTGCATGTAATACGTTTTTGCGATTTCTTTTTGTGGGGTGTAAAGAAATCTCGGTCGATAAATAAGGGCCAACTTCAAAGGAAAATGCAGAGAATAGAAGAGGAAGACATTTTTCATCCATTTCGCTGGAATTGTTGCTAAAAGTTAAAGCAACATTTGCAAAGAGATGACTGGATGAATGCTGCGCGTAGATTCATTTGTTTTTTATTTTAATATTTGTCTTTTATTATAACGGTTTATGAATAAAATACATATTATTTAAGCAGGTAATTAAGTAAATATATAAGAAAATAAATGAACAATCGCTGAGGTCTAGGAAGGTCGAGGTATTACATACTCAATATTTTGATAGTTTTGTCGTTTAACCATTGTGGTGAAACAATTATCTTGACCTACTAAAGGTAGGTATTACTATTTCTGTTAATCAGAGATGAATGACATCAAATTTCGTTATTTTTTTTCAAAAAAAAACATGTCATTTATATTTTACTATCTGATACGAATTGCAAGTACATTTACCAATTCGGTGCTTTATTCTATTATACGACATTTACGTACAAACTCGACTTGAACATTAATGGAAGATTCGTTGGATTTGCTTAAATCATTAAAATCTATAAAATCTTGCATGAGGTATCACGAATGTTTAGTATAAATCAAATGAGTTTTCTGTGAGGATTAATTTGACATAAGCACGGATATATCCGCTAAAAAAATCAAGTTTTCTTGGGCTAAAGTTAAGCAAATCTTCGGGAGTATAGTGGACACTTTTTTTCTGTCGACAATTTGAAACTGGAATAATGTATAAGCTATTTCACTTAAAATAATGGAGTAAATATGTGTTTTACTACTTCTCGAACATTCTTGTCTAGTCAGAAACATTCTTAGGTTATACAGCGTTATCCTATACAATTTTTGATGAAACGATTTTTTTTCTAAATTGAAAATAAGTATTAGTTTGTAACCAAAGAACCAGTTCTCGGTGAGGCACCTTTATACGCGATCCAAAATACTCATGTACTTATAACACTTATAGTCGGTAATTATGTACAGGATAAGTATAAAAGAGAAAATATGGCTCGATATAAGTAGAAAGATTTTCTTCAAAACAAAGATATATAGATAGTTCTTATTTTATTTGCAAAAGGTTCATACATATTCGTCTTTCTCGGGGTGTATACCGTCATCTTAATGTATTTATGAAGATGTAAACTACCGCCTAACAATAACATAACTAACAATCCTCGTTAATGGGTTCAGAGTAGCTAATATAAATAACGATCGGACAAAGAGTACTGGCTTTGTACAACGTTAGGTTTACAGGTAAATTAGTGGTATGGCAGCGGAATTTTGAATTCAATACTCAATTTTTTCAATTCTAAGCTTTCTGCAATTAGTTTATTGCTTCCTCAGAGAATCAACTTATAGAGATTACAACCAATGTAATGTGTATATTATAAGGTAAGTGAAAAGAACTATAGAGTTATTGAAGTGAGTCGGAGATAAATAACATAAACATTATGAACAATACAACGTGTTAAAAGTCGAAAATTTAAAATTAGAATAACAAACGCAAAATGCGGGAGGAAGCTATGACAGCGTGCACATGACACTAAGGCGCGAAATCCAGGAGAGGTTATGAGGTGCAGTTGGCAACCACAAAAGATACTAAGTATGGATGGAAGTACAGGATGATTGAAAGTAAGGATATATATTATTTATTATGTAAATTTTCTATCAATTTCAAATAAATATGAGTAAATATTGCTTAAATTATTAATATCACTACGGAAATTAATGCTATTTTTATTAATGTTGATATAATACATCTCCAAAAAAAGTCTGTTGTGTTCGGTAGTTAACACTGACACCCCATCAAAGTTAAAAAAATGTCCTGTGTCACCATAATGATCCACTAGGGCTGACTTACTATCAGTGTTGGAAAAATTCTTACAATCGTTCATATGTTGTCTAACTCTATTTTTGAGGTATTGTGAGGTCTGTCCAATATAAATGGGCTCACATCGAGAGCAATAATTTTAAATAATTTTAAATTTTTGACTTTTAACATGTATTGTTCATTATGTTTATTTAATTAATCTCCGACATCACTTAAATAACTGTAAGTTTTTTTTTCACTTACCTTATAATAGTACACATTAATTGGTTGTAATCTCTTTATAGTTGATTCTCTGAGGAAGCAATCAACTAATTGCGAAAGCTTAGAATTGAAAAATTGAGTATTGATTCAAACTTCGGCTGCTATACCCACCAATTTACCTGTGAACATAAATAACATCCCTATGCGATATGCTTTAGGAACAGGTTACATTTAGTCCATTATACAGGGTGAAAAGTTGCAAGCTGTCGATTGCAATCTGGGCGACTGGAAATGGGAAGGAATTCAATTGTAGGCATGCATAGTTATGCCTACGAAGCCGCAGCACAAATGTATTAACATTCGGTTAATTGTCATAGTTCAGCCGAATTAAACTGAGCCTGATATTCTTTTTCTCGCTTTATTTATTAAAGTAAGTAGTAAGTTTGAAAGTAATAATAAATCCAACATTACATTTGTATTAGTGAAAAGAGAAATAATAAGACAATACTTATTCGGTAACTGAAATCTATTTATGCATCTTTTCTATTCATACTTATTTTTATATCGAAGCATCAGATAATGTAAACTATAAATTTAAGTGACAGAGCTTATAAACAACATCAAAAGAAAAAAAGCAGTTTTAAAAGTCAATGATCCAATAATATAACAAACATTGATTTCTAAAAAATATAACAATAGTAAATAAGGTATCTATTCGTGCGATAACAGTACATTATTGAAAAAAATAGAATTTTTCGGGATGCTTCTTAACCATTAATTCACAAAATTCCATGCGACAGTAATAATCGTCGGGTAAAAGTTCTTGGGATGTGTCTAATTTTGTACAGTCGATATTCATTCTTATGTTGACGAGCAATTTGTTTAGATTTATACTAGGATTTTATCCGTATTCACACACTTATTTAGATATCCTGACATTTTTCGCTAGCACATTTTTATTTATTAATGTAAACGTTGTTTCAGACCGTCGGACTGTGTTACGAATAGTAGTCGCGCTAAGAATTGATCCTTCGGCATAATTTACTGCAAATAAATCGTATGTAACTTCTGCTGAATTGCCACCGTAAAATTGTTTCATAATAACAAGTTTTTTTCCTGGGGGTATAATATACCATTTCTTTTTTCAAAATTACTGGCGATCAAAACTTACTACCCGTTATGAAATTTGGGAACCGTACCTTAACATCCAGCAACGCTTTGTTAATAAATGAGCGAAATTAGCGAAATAAATAAGGCCGGCTAAACTGGAAGTGAAATACGCATGCCTCGCGAATCGTTCCCCTCATCTCGCACAACACGGAGTGAGGGCTACGTTGAATTAATTTAAATTAAAAAGATGGATGCGGTGATAGCATTTTGTAGTTGTTAGACAAGGATAGAGAATAGCGGTGAGCGCTTGCGTTAGACAGCGATAGTATGCGTATTGAGATGGTATCGAAGGTAAATCGAAGCGTATGTCTGACACACAACCATCCAGCAGAATAGCATGCGTGTTTCTCGACTTTGTTAACCAATATAAATCATATTTTTCATCCTTCTTTTATCATATTACGGCAATCGACAGATCGCAAGTGCGCTCTTGGTATATGAAAATACTATTGCTCAACTACGTGCTCGCAAGAATCCAAGTGGGCGCTGAGCAGATTTTCACCTTTTAGATGTACGAGTACGGTTTAGAATATTTGCGACCCTACTCGAGAGATACTGATACCACACCTCACAAAGATCTTCAGAGCGTATATAACCTAGGAACACGTTCCAAATGTATCGCAAAAGGTGCACCTACCTAAGTAAATCAAGCGCAAAAGTCATACAGACCAATAAGCTTGTCCTCCTTTTTACTCTAAACACCTGAAAGGTTGGTTGATAGGTACATAAGAGATATTGCGCTGAGAGAGCAGTTACTCAGTGTTAGTACACAATGTGAGTATCAACCGAGAGACGATCTTAACAGCCTAATTTCAAAGCCAATAGAAGGCAAAGGGATAGCAATAAAGACTTTCCTGGACATGAAAGATGGAGGCATTACGAGAGTAAGCAGACGAACTTTTGCAGTTGAGAGAATTCGATTTAACCACTACTACTGTCAAGAGCTGAAAAGATTATACAGAAAACAACCAACTTGATCGCATAAAAAGAGTACTCGTTACTTGGGATTCGTTACTCACCGAAGTAACGATTACTAGCTAACAAAAGTATTTGGTACTTTTTGCGCAGTTACCAGTGCTGCCGGGAACCGAATGTAATTATCACTACGTAACGAAGTAACGAGAGTAACGAAGGTAAGTAAAGCAACGATGTATCGAAAGTAACTAAAGTAAGAAGAATTACGTAAGTAATGAATTACCGGGTAGTGTAGATGTTCGATGGTAACTATTACCGATACAGTAATTTTTTCGATAGCAGTAAAGGAATACAAGCAATGAAAGTAACGATTAAGTATAAGTAATGAAAAGTAACGAAATCTTACATCACTAATGACCACAATTTCCTGGGCAGATGCAGAAGCTTGCAGAAGAAATTGCAGCATTAGCACACGGAGCAGAAGTAATGGTGGTCAAAGGAATAGCAAGCGTGGTCGGCCAAAACGCTAGGTAGCGCTAGTATTATTGTGTGGGAGGTAATTCTAAGCCTGCAACCGTTCCATATTTATATACAAGGAACTGCTAGGTATACAGTATACAGACTTATAAAAAATAAATAAATATATCCCACGGCGCCAACCATCAAAAACTAATACACAAATTTAATGATTTACCAGGAAATAAAAAATAAATATTGCTCCAATGATGATTTATTTGCGATTGCTGCTTTACTAATTAACGCTAAACAGTTGCATATAGTTTTTTAGATATATTTCATTCATTCATTATAAAATGAAAATATATATGTTATTGTGATTTATTTAAAGGGTTGCCTGGCTAATATTACACTTAATAACAAATACAAACTTTTATTCTTTAATCTACCTTTTCTTTACAGATACCTATTCTTCTACGTTTGATAATATATTGAAAACATTTAAAGACCACAAGGTCTCCTGCTCAGGGTGAGTACACTTATCAATCAACCAACAAATATTACTCTTTTATAAGTAATATAACCATCTTCTGTTTTTTGAATTTTCCTTAGGTACTAGTTGACGTATCAGCTGAAGCACTCGGTATATTAAAAGATTACACTGTGCGTTGCTTTAAACGCAATTGCAAAGAAAATTTTGCTTGAAATATGAATATAATACGAAATTCTTCCAGTTCAAAAATATATGCGGCACCTAAATATTTTGATAATTTTTGATTTTTTGCATTCAATTGTAGATCCATTATTGATAACAGAAAACGATAATTTTAAATGAATCAGTTATTTATAGGATTCGAGAGAGCAACGAATTTTTTGAATTTTTTTTGAACATATAAAAGGAAGAAGTTATTGGCTTTCAAAGAATTGCCCAAAATTAGGAACACAGTTATCACATTATCTTCTTTTTGCTGTTGCTCCACCTGATAAACAACATATAACAGCCGCTGATATTACAATTCTAATACTCCCTCCTATCCAAAGCTGAGATCAGAGGTTTTAGAAATGCAAAAAATCTATTGTGAATAGGAAATATAGTTCGACGGTTCATTTGCATATAAATGTGATATTGATCATACCTTTATTTCTGCTTATGCAGCTAATAATCAATTGCTAATGTAATTAAAAATATGAGGAAGTAATCAAGCCAAATACGTCTGCTCCAAGTCACTACAAATACAAACAGAAAAAAAGAAGACATTAAGAAAACAGCGTCATTATCACAACTAGAAATGCCAAGTTGTATTTGTGTTCAGTACAATTACTCAACATTTTTAAAAATTACCATTATCCTGTGCATTAGGTTTACCGGATATATATCTACATACATTTCCTTTATGTAATACACTTAATGTAGTTAATTATTACCGCGAAGTGACTTAAAAAAACGATTTGATATACACTTTTATAATCGTAATTTATACCGAATATGAGGCCTAATTTCAACCGTTTTTTTTTTCACGCCAATCTCCGCTGTACAGGTAATAAATTTTCGAATGTTAATTTTGTGGAAAGAAATGATAGTAATACGTTTTACTGTTTAATTGGAACGAGAGTGGTCGATTTGTCCCTGTGTTATTGGCTTTATATCTGCTTCTTTCAGATACATAAAAATGTCTTCGCTAAGCTTATCTTCCTCTTAATCATGGCAGATATACTAAAAAATTACCTAACAGTAAATATGGCTACCTATTACGTAGCGGAATGTTTCATAGATCTAATTTATCTATCAAATACCTTGTCATACATTATATTTAAAGAGGAGTGAAAGTGATTTATAGTATATAGTAGAAATTTGCTGAATATATCAGTGGAGTAATAAATTAATGCTGTGTAAGGTACTATATACCGGTGTTGCAAAGATTCCGGAGCGATTGAATATCTCGAAAACCCATCGCATCGAAAAACATGAAACACCAAATACACCTCTACCTCCAGGGACTGAGGTGGCTGGTAACTGTAAAGTATTACATGGAAACCTTTTTTCTCTTATTTTCGATAGATGCGCTGAAATTAAGAAATATTTTTTTTAGAAAATAAAGTTTTGAAGAAGAATCTAACGAAACCATGTGTTCAAGCTCTTAAGTGTAAGCTTAGTGTTTCAGAAGATAACTAATGGTCCTCCAGAAGTTATTCAACTTCTATATCAATGTATAAGCAGGCTTGTAATTTCAGTCCCGTTCGATCATCTGCCGTACAAAATTTTATTACTCGGAATGCCCTCCATAGGCTCCTGCGTCCCCACCAACTTATCGATGCGAAAATGCGACTAGGTGATTCGGCAGGCGATGATCAAGGCAGTAATCTATCAATGTATAGGCATGTGCATACAGAAGGATTGGTTTTCGTTTTCATTTAATAATTTCTGAGTTTTCTTTATTTAGTTTTAAGTTTTTACTAAAGATTCCGTTTCTTATTTTATATTTTGAAGGTAGAAATTCTATTTTTGGTTTTCTTTTAGAGAAGTTTCTAGCAATACAAAGCATTACTGTGCGATAATCGGCGAAAATTTTTGTTTGAAACTTAAAGAATGTACCCTAATAGTTACTTCAAATTATAATATTCTTTAATGATGTATGGATATACACTACACTGAGTTTCATACAGTTTTCCCTCTACACTGTAAAAAAAGTTGCCTACAATTTTACCGGTAAATTTGCTTCATAAGGTAAAATTTCTACCATCTAGTAAATTTCACATGCTGATGTATTTTTCAAAGATTGTACTGTAGAATTCGTATGTAATATTTATTACATACATTATTTTTATGAACTGATATTTGCCGAACGCGTACAGTTAAATAACCTAATAACCAATCACATTGCGGCGTATTCAAGTAAAAATAAATATAAAAGATCCTCAAATTTTTACCCAAATTTAAATACCCAAAAAGATTGTCAATTTTACACTTTTAAGTAAATTTTGATAGTAAACATAAAATTGTACATGTTTTTTTCCTGTATTTTCCTTTCGAATTTTTATTACATCTTAAACTCACATGAAAAAGCTATAAATTTTACCGAAATCTTTTTTTCCATGTTAAATATCCTAGATTTACATGATTTATTGCGGTAAATTCACAACGTTATTACATGTAATATTCCTAATTTACCATGGCAAAATTACTGTAATTTTTTACAGTGTAGTGAACAAAGAAAATATAACATAACTTGTTTGTGACCAACACTTAATTTTATATTTATTCTTATTTTCATTGCATGGATTTTACATGTTTACGCTAACTTGAGACTGTAGTTCATGGCAGTGCATTATACGTATGAGATGCATGGTACTGCTGTCTGAGAGTAGTCTGAGAGTAAAGTAGTGAATACACGCTCCAACTACGCACGCTAACCCCATCCAGCATTGTGACGCGGCTCCTGAACACTCGTAGCAATAAATTTTCATAGTACCGCTATTCCAAGGGGACTGAAATTTCAACCCTGGTTATATTATAGTAAAGACCGGATTTATATGCACTAAAAATTCAAAATATACATTTAAATAGGCAAAATATGCTTTTGAATATGGAAAATGTACATTACAAAATCAGTCTGTGTTTTATTTAAAACTGATGACAGAACAAAATTAATACGGGAAATAAGCTGTAAACATATTTTTAATGTTGATAAAATAAATACAATTTCGATTTAATTACACTGTGCTCGAATCGGAAGTTTATTTTTTTCAACATTGATGGGTCACTGGTAGAAAACACAATTCGAGTAAGCTAAATCTAAAAATTGTTTTCGAGATATTCACCTGTAAAGATTGTATACAAAAAGACCCGAAAAAATGTTTTTGTCTATTTTTTAACCATGTATTCAACAAATGCCTATTGAGTTCGACAAAATTTCTTCGTCGGAATACTTAATCGGCCTGATATTGATTTGAAAATGCCCTTAGTGACTCAAAACTCGTGGCATGGGATTTTGTTAAAGCGCTTATTGAGGCCTTTACATTCAAGACAGGTTCATTGCTTGTCACCGTATCTATGTTAAAATATGTTTGAAAATTAATTTTCTACATGCACGGGTGGAAAAATGCGCTGACCAATCACCAATCGAATCAGATGAACATGACGAGCGTTTCCACCAAGGGGCGGCAAGACTCGAATATTGGTATAGTGGGAAAAAATGGATACTCTGTCAGCGGATATTTGTTAGAATTTGCATTTGCATCAGAAATGGAAGATGTCTGAGAAAAAATTCTATGTGGAAATGCACAAGGGCCATTTCATGATGTTAATCATTTGGAGAGGATCATTTCAAAAGCCTGTCAGGAAATTACTCCAGATATGATAAGTAATGTATTACGGGAATTTGGCAATAGAACGATTAAATGTTTAGAGAAGGAGGATAGGTATGTCGAGGCGCTAACGGAATGAGTTAATATTTAATTATTTTTGTTTGTATGTACCTATCATTGTCATGTTAGCTATGCAAATTTTTGTCTAACAAAACAAGATTTTTCATGGTAAATAAATGTAATTGCATATTTGCATATAGTTTTCAAATCCAATCAGCTATTTTTGATAACATTTTCTATATTGTTAAAAATAAAGGTATTTTACTCTTAAGCAAAATTCATATTTTTTGACAAACCTCGTATACGATAACAGCAAATTGATATCCGATTACTTTATTTTTGATTTTAGATCATGCAGAAGTTTTTACGAAAAGTAACTTTTTTTCTTAAATTTAATAATAAAAAAGTTTTGCATATGATTCCAACTTAAGTAGACTAATACTGTATATAAATATTATGTGCTACTTGGATTGATCTTGCTAACTTTCTGTGGGAATGGGCAAATTATTTTGTACGAAGTAAAATAGTATACAAGCGGTTTTACAATGCTTTATTGAAAGTGAGACCTGTTTCAGACTAGGCGGTTTAGTTGATTCAACTAAGTTGCTTGGCTTACTCTCAACTAGTTGATTGTTATTGAAGACCTATTGAAACCGCCGAAGCGGACAAGTTGACTCCGTGTGAAAGGGTTCATATCTATATACTCCTTGATAACCGTCCGTTCAACTAGTGGAATCAGCTAATCGCCTCGTCTGAAAGAGGCCTAATACTTAGTACAAAACATCTGCTTTCGTTTTCCTCTCAATGATTTGATGAAGATCTGCAGGATTCTAAGGGCAAATTTTATTGTTAGTGTCTACTAACTTTTTTGGGGGTAGGTATAGCGTAAGTAATTTACTGTTTATCAGGCACCCCACAAAGTCAAATCTCCCTCATAATCATCATTATGGCCCCGGAAAAAAAAATCCGGTTACTATAACTGACTAAAGCGAGACTTGAACTCGCAACCTCTTGCACTAGACTACACCCGTCAAAGGTTCGGCTAATAGAGGCGCGCATTTCAGTAAATATATTTTAATAATATTTTGGTGTGTGGCGGCCAGTAGATGTATATAATTTATTTTTATAATGATAAACTTAAAAATAATATATAAAAACCGCAATATGAGAAAGGAAGTTATTTCATACTCTGTTTTTTTTTTTTTTTTTTTTTTTTTAAAGGGGTGGTAACGCCTAAGCTATATATTAGCTTATCAGGCCTCCTCAGAGCCAAATCTCCCTCCTAATCAACATTACGACCCCGGAAAAAAACCGATTATCGTAATTGACCAGAGCGAGATTTGAACCCCGGACTCCGCACTGATAGCCAAGCGTGCAAGCCACTCGACTACCAGCCAGGCAAGATGGTTTCAACAGCTTTTGACCAAATGTAATCGGAATGGCGTAAGAAGGCTAAATAAAGAAAAAAGCAGCTGCTACGAATTATTAAATGTTAATAACATCTAACAAATTCTTTGTTTTTTCCATTTCTTAAAACAACGTTGACAAGCTGTTTTCCTAAAATGACTCCCAGAATTGAAATAAGTTGCTGCTTTTCAGGTGAAAAATTTTGTCGAAATCACTTTATAATAATATGTAACTGTCAGGTTTAGTAGCACACTGAAACTTTCGAAATATTTATGTCTCTCGTGTGAAATCAAAAATTTCTGAAGAGCACCAGAGGACTTGCTGTAATGTTCGACGTCATTGCACAGAAAGCAGTTGTACTTAAAAAATAACACTCATAGTGAGTTAACACAATTACTATTAGTCTCGTTATTTTCAACATCATCTAAAAATACAGCGTACATTAATATTATAAACACTTTGTGTGACAAAAATTATAGTCAAATATAAGTGCATCTAAGTAAATAAAAGTTAATGTTAAATTGATTTTATATTTGATGTAACTCTTAATATCAAGTGTTTTAAGAAATGTTTAATTTAACTTTCAAATAACGGATAGTAATTTGAAAAATAAGGGAACGTTAGTTTTAATAAAAAATGATGATCTAAATACATTTTGTTTTTGCCTCACATTTAAATATAAAGTATATTTCATATTAACGTATTTATATTTAATTTTGCCAAAAATTTTTCTTAATGTAGAGAGTAAAATACCGCTGCGTTGTATCCGTTTACTAGTAAAATATCTAACTCTAATGAACGGATGGTCGCAAGGAAACACCGGAAAAGAGTTAAAACGGTATTAGATGCATCTTCGTATTTTTACCTGTGTCAATTTAAATATTGGAAGGTTTATGCTAATCAAACACAATCATGATTGATTAACATACATCTTGCTCTACACCAATTAAATATTTTTTTGTTATTTAGTTTTAGTTATTTGCAAAAGTGTAATTATTGTCCTCTAATGCCTAAAAAAATCTACATAGCTACAATCTGTGCTATGAGAGTAATAGGTTTATTCGAACATGCAGTTCGCGAGAACTCCAATCTGTTCTCTGATTTGTTCACGTGATCACGAATCGTTCGCGAACTGCATGTTCGAACAGCCCTAATATTAAAGAAATGTCAAACTCACTCCACATATTTAGTTAGTTAGGTAATAGTTAAATGAAATGATTGTTGAAATTATTAAATTGAATGTAGTGGCAGGTATGTTTAATCCAACGTGAATACATCTTATGAATTTATGTCAAATTGCTGCATTCATATTTGATGCTTATCCGAACACGCATCTACTCACTATCCTATACTTCAGCGAAGTAATCTTTAGTAACTAAATACCCTTACGATATCCAAATATTCATATCACTTTCAGCATGTGGTATTAGATCCGTTAGGCCTCTAGTATTATAATATCTCATTCAAAACAGTTCAATTATCAAACCGTATACAAATTACGTTAACTTCAGTAGGCATGATATGTAGAGTAAGGTTGACTCTGTGCATTTCCATTTCCCTCTCCGTTTGTATGAAATAAACCAAGTGGTAGATAATGTGTACGTGTGTGCTTCAGTTTGTTAATTCATGTGAACGTACAGAGATTAGCACCCTTATATGTGAATCTTTACCTCCATCACTAATATACATTTTCTCATATGTGCTTACATATTTATAGCAGTATTA
>RXPK01004207.1:0-52778 GCA_004143645.1 Protaetia brevitarsis
ATTTTCGACAAGTCTATAAGGATAACTTTTCTTTTACGAGAAACCTTTTCCAAAATTCAGAATACTCAATTAGCATCTTATCAAACCGAGCGCCTCATTCTTGTAATCATTGCAAAGTTTTGCAACCTCTGCCAGGCACAACCAGTTTTCCTCTTTCTGGGAAACGCTATTATCGCGTCCTTGTTTCGGCATTCTCAAGATTCTCATTGATAACACAGCCACAATGATTAATACCATTGGAGGACTGTAGTAATTTCCGCTCATTCCGACCTCTTAAATTAAGCCTGCACCTGGATCAATAATCCTAAGAGGTCATTTAAAGGTAGCTACCAGAGAGACGGCGGTTCAAATCGCTTCCAGGAGAGCATCGAAGGGGTGAACTTGATTTATCTCCGCGGCTGGGTGTTATGAACAAACTTGTTACTACCTTGCATGCGAGGGAGGTAATTGAATATTAATGCGCCTCTGAGTTCCACAATATCTAACAGTGCTTTTTACATGGAACTGTCTGCTTCATATACATATTGGGTACGTTTAAGGAGCTTAATCTGAAAGAATTAGGTGCTTCTCTGAATATGGCTTTCCTAACAGCCTCTTTTAAATGTTTTAGAAGAAATCACATCAGGCTATTGGACCCATCTTCGAATATATCACCTTGACTTCCGTCCGAGTAGTTTCCTAAATGTGGATATTAGGTTGTGGCTTATCAAATACGGATAATTGGCTATTTTACAGGTGCTCCAAATGCCAATTTCACACTTGGACAGCAGGTGGTATCAATTGTTCTACTTTCCTATTTCTATTGAACGAGACTGCCGTACTTTTGTTTGCGTTAATGCTCGGGATCTCCCTGCTACATCTTTTGGAGCTATCGCACCGATCGTTCACTTATCGTTTTTATACTGTAGATCAAGCAGTTTCTTGTATGTAAATTTGTAGCGGTGGCAGGTTTAGAATGACTTTCATTGCGACTGTAGTGCTCGATCTCACACAGAAAAAATCTGCCTTTTGTCGTGCCCTTATCTTTTGGCGGCTTGCTGCCAGCCTTTGGTCACCAGATTGCTGTCTGTGTTTATCTCCCACACCTGTCCAGGGCAAAAGTAATATTATTGGTTGCTTTCTGGGTATGCGGGTTCCATGTAAGTCCTTGATTAAACCATACCTCAAGGTATTTCGCCTCTTTGACATATCTTTTACTACCTGGCATTAGTGGTTGTAAGCCTTCCTTTTGTTATAAACGCGATAATTTGTGCTTTTTGAGCATTGACTGATAATCGGTCTTGTGTACACCAGTTATTGATCGTATTTAGAGCGACTTGTAAACGTTCTACCAAATATTAAAAAAAAAAACGTCTCTAACGACTATTATAAGGTCGTCTGCATATCGCAGGCAATGAAAACCTTTTGCGGTCAGTTTCCGGACTACGTCATGCACTGGGGTAGCCCATTGTAGGGTAGTCCATTGTAAGTAATAAACGAGACAAGATTCCGCCTTGTTTTCTAAAACTTGGACTCTTATGGTTTTGTGGGATTTCATAAAGAAAGGGAATTTAGAATTCCAGGTGTGCTCACAATTATACTATCGGAAGCAATTGATTCAAAGTCAGAGGCTAGTCCTTTTCACATATTTAAAGCGACTGCATGTATCAAGTGCTTAAAAAATTACTTGTCTTCTAGATATGATAGTTTACGTAGCTGTTAAGTCCGCGACTGCGAACATTTTTTTGGCTACCTCACTCATTTCAATAGAAAATCTTTCTTGCCAAATTTGCTTTTTTCTAAGTCTGTAGAAATTCAATAAAATATCCCTAATTAATAAGAAAGGTTTTCATAATGGGGTTACTTACCACTGGTCAGTTGGAATTTTATTCAAATTTGATAAAGTTCAGATAACCTCTTACATAAAACGAACACCCTTCTTGTTGTCTAACAACAAGGTTTTATGCCGGGTAGATCTTATTGTCTTTTCGAATCTATTGGGAGTACCACATTCGTTTGGCTGTGATTATAGAACATAAACCGATGATGTGTATGCTACAGAATCTCAGCTTTATGCATTCGACTTTTCTTTCAATTTTTGATCACTCCTTGCGTAGTTAGGGATGAATATCTCTAAGACTTTTTTATGTTCCCGAAAACGATTCTTATTCCCCTTTCCTTTCTGCTTCTTCTGGTGTATAAGAACTCAACTTTGAATCACTTCTCTGTGATGAATGCAGTTATGTGACAGTTGATAATAGAAAAACTGTAAATGAGTTTGAGTGGATGGGTATTAATTTTTAAGATATGAAAAAAATATTTTTTTGGGAAATATTAATGCATGTAGCTTAAGTATAGATATACATAGTTGGACATAGTTTATGAGGTATGGCGTTATCCCTGCTATTTTACGCGTAAAAAGTTGCTAAATCGTTGCATCGCAGCTGCATTGTATTGGGCAGCCTCACGTACAGGAAATTGGCAAATATGCCTGTGATTAGTTTCTGCCATCACGGATCAGCTTAGTCCGAGAGTGTGTATGTGTCATGCGTCATACAAGTAGATCAACTGGTAAGTAACTGGTCAAGTACCGATCGATGTACACAAGTCGGCAACAAAATAATTATAATACAATGCAAAAAAAGTTGGTCCTTGGGGAGAGATCTTCAGATCAGTGATCATATTACGTGGTTGATGCTTTACGCCATTGATCTATTAATACGTATGACGAACAAACACTTTTTTTTGTCCTTAAGCTACATGTATTTATGAATGAGATGATATTCATTTAATTTTGTATTTGGTAAATCTTACCGACTCGACTTCTTGTAAGGTTTTCAAAATGTTGTCCATAGATCAAAGAGAAAATTATCTTTTTATGATTACAGTCATAAATCTAGGAATCCCAATATTCGATAGCTAGATCAATAGATATACTTATTGGGGTTTTATTTAATTATTCTGTAACTATTATCAGTAAGCGAGAGTGTATTTCAGGCCGGGATACGGAGAGTATTTAGAAAAAGTGTATATCAGCACATACAATTCCTAGTTCCACGGTGTAAACATTTTCGATTGCTCTTTGTATATATTGCCCATGCCTACCGTTGTAGTCTGTAGAAATAACCCATATCTGAAAGGCAATAAGCGTGCAAATATGAAATTGAAACGATAGGAATTTGATAAACGCACTTATTCGACCGAAGAACACACGCAGCGGAAATACAGTATCGATTATTATTTTACATCGAACTGAAAAGTAACCCACGCGCCTTCCAGAATAAAGATCCTAAGAAGTGGGGGTAAACAAAACAGATTTTTGCCCAAAATCTGATCTGCGCTTTCCTCTGACCATCAGTTATACATAAATATATAAGATATTCTATTAGCAAATCATTATCAACATTAATATGTTATCAAATAAAAAACATAACATGATTTTAAAAGATGAAAATAATTGATTTTTAATTGGAATTTATTAGCAAATTACTTAAGTTTGTTTGACTTCTGATAGAGATGGAATACCGAGAATTTGTTGCTGTTTGATCTGCTTTCTGGGATGCGGTATTTTCCAATTTTTTACATCATCACTTGAATCCGATTCTATGGTAAATTGAGTTGTCAGCAACATTAGTATTGATTTATATTTAAATACAAGAATATTATTTATTTAAAGCCATTACGTCCAACCTCCGTTTACAACACAAGATTTTCCAGAGCTGTACGCAAGCCGGGGTTTTTTAGAACGCTCTTTTCAGTTGTCTATGAGGTAATTATGCAAATTATTTTTAGTATTGTATGTTGTAAGAAAATATTTATTTCAGCAATGGAGAGACGGCAAAGAGACACTTAACTACACGAGGCAACTGCTGAATGAAAACATAGTAGACGATAGTGTAAGTAAACGATGTAGGTATAACTGTTAGCACTGCCAGAGTACAATCTACCTCTAACCTTATCATCTTTTTTAAGTTTAGGTATCTACTTACAAACACCGTATGTGTTATTTTTAACTGAACATGCAAAATTAACATTTTCCTATGTTCGCTTTTAAAAAGAATAACCAAATGAGAATAAACAGAATATGCAAAATATTTCCAGAATATTAGAATACAATTCTTTAGATTGTCGCAACTAGTCTGCATACAGCGGTGAAGATTATATAGGCGCAACATTATATATGTTTTAAATGAGAAAATGCGAGTTCTTCGTGGTGTCATAATACCTCAAGAAATGACGTAGTTGTTAACGAACCGCTGGCAGAAGCAGAATTGTCCAAATTTGTGCTTGCGCCAGGAAATAGAGAACGCAGTGCATTGGCAATGGAGACGGGGTTCTGTTTCTGATTAGGATCGATGGTCTGCACTTCTTTGTTCGTTACGCTTGTAAAGTAACAGATAAAAAATGTTTACTTGTCCAGACTCTTCCGACGCAGAGCCCTATTGTGGAACAGAATGGTGAAGATTTATGTGCGTCAAACTCCAGTCAAAGGGATTTAAACTACAATTCATCCATCACTAGAGATGTTGGGAGGTGCAGACAAGAAGACCGTACCCACGTTAGCTACCGAAATCCTCCACTTTGCTGTGCTCGCTGTGGCAGGTTGAATGTTTTCGGTATGGTTTGTCAATGTTCAGGAAAGTACGGTAGATAGTTTCACTGGTATCGATTAAATGCAAAAGCATTCCAAATTTATTTGGAAAGAAAATTATTGGGGAAAACCCATTTTAGGCGGCACCAGACGAAGAAATTGTTCTCATTAATGTTGAAGTCATGATATAGTTTATTTTACGGGAAATTGTAGTCCACTAGGTAACATCGTGAACTCATATATGATGCTAGAAATTCCGATAGGCATTGATTTTTTCAAGGATAACTTCACCTTTGTTTCGTTTTACCTCATACGGGGTATTCAACGATGATGACGAGTCAATATTCTACAGATGCTAAATCTTTGTATGTCTGGAGAGAAACCTAGCGTAAGTGAAGGATGTAATGATCAGAATGAAGGGTGTTTACAAGAAGCTCGCAACAGGTCATTTAGATGTCAGAAGGAAAAGTATTAATTCGCGATTCTGTTAGCTCGAGATGATTCGTAATTTTCGTAAGTACGTTAGTTAAAATATATTTGCAGTTAAATCGCTGTCTATGCCTACGGTTCCATGGGAAGCCCTTTTGGGAATCCGCTGATAACGAATCCAGAACGAAAAAAAACAAACCAGCCCATTGACCCATTATTCTTCGAATCATGTTGAGACACCACTGTCTCACTCTCAAAAGGTGATAGGAATTCCAAGAAGAATTAAAATACTTCGGAGTGAAGCCGTCACATGATATTACAGTAAGCCTTCGTACAAGACGCCCGCGCTGCAATCGCACCACAGTAATTTTCGGTTGAAAACGATGTGTCTCCGGGGGAATTTTGTATGTGAATTGAACATACTGTATGTTGGTTACACACGCTCTACTTCCACTAGTGTGATGCAGATTTTGCTTTCCACCATTACCTGCAGATTTTTCAGAAATTTGCAGAAATTTCGCTTTCCTTGGTCACCTATAGATTACAATGCTACAAAGCTTTGAGTAGATGCAGGAGATTGTGCTGACACACGCACAAGAGCAGTCAGATCCCTGAAATTTACCGAGCGGTAATATGGTGGCCGAAGACGGGGTATGCGTGTGCGACATGTAAAGGCTTGCTCGTGTGCTACGGGGATGGTGAGGTCGACTCCTTTTGCCGCATGGAATTAAGTCTAAAGTAGCCATCGCTACACATTTACATACAATGAATAGCTAGGTCTGCAACTCACAAATTAGTGCACAGCAAAGTACAAATGCCGAGATTGCACGACGTTGACTATCAGAAGTTATTACATGAACCAAACAGTTTTATCTCACAAGCATGTCAAGTGATGCTATGGCTCAGAAATTTAATTAAATTAATTAATAGATGAAAATTATATATATGTAAATTACAATACTTGACAAGAAGGCATAAGAGAAAAGCCCACCCGCATGAGTGTCCTTGCGCAGTGGGTGAAAAATTGAAAATGGTGCGAGATTGTATGAGAAAAAACTCAGAAGGACACCTGGGTCCTAATACTGTAGGTAATACTTCCGCGGAGACGCGCTGATGTCCTAGGCTGAGAGGCAATTAATATCGCTGAAGTGGACTCGAAATTGAATTATAGGTCTGGATTTACAAAGGATTTACAGGGCAAAGACAAGAAGACTGTTAAAATGATAGGTCTGCTTTATAATCACTGCAGATCATATAGTTGAATTGATACCATTCTTCTGGAACAAGATGCTATTATCGGATTCTTCTTAAGAGTGTGCCACTAGCTTAGCTAAGATCTGCTATCAAAAGGATAGATGAGTTTCATGAGTTAATCTTGAGATCTTACTCTTGATGGTATAGATACGCTTGCAATTAGTTCTTGAGGGTGATATTTAGGTACTAGTGGATATAAGAAGTCCTTTAAGAGTACTGCCTGAGATTTGTTTTTTTTAATACACGGTACACCACTTCAACTTAAATATGGTAAATAAATTAAATAAAAAAACACTTTAGTTTTTTATTTAATTTATTATTTATAAACGGTTACATTGAAATAGTCAGATAGCGACCTTTCACGCAATTGTCAGCAATTAAGTTTTTTGCATCTCTGTAATCACGTATTATTTTTGTTTTCTTGATTAGTTAGCTTTCGTCAGAACTTTTTTGTATGTTCATATTAAAAACTAACTTAAGTATTTGTAGAATAAAACGCTAGTATATTTACAGATTCAAATTATGTTTTAAAATTTAAGAATATTTCATGAAATCATTTATAATTTCTTTGAAGTAAGGCCTACATTTATACTCATTAAAATACATTAATTTATATCTATGCAGACAAATAAATATATTTTCACTTCTATGGGTATATTAGGCTCTATAGGTATACTATTCCTGTGAAACTATAATAACAAAATATATAATGACAAAAAATTCACAAGTGGCAAAGGAAAATTTAATGATTTTTTTTTAAAATTACAAACAACCGCTAGAGAGCGCAATTGGCAGAGTCAACACTACATTTAAAGTAGCCAAGTTTCGGAATTAACTAGACTTTTAAATGTTTTATTAAGAATCTTAGTTAATTACGTGCTATTTTGGTTAAAGGCGTTTGCAATGGAATTTCTTTGAATGGGTGACGTCTGTCTTTTATTTGGTATTATTCGATTATTTCGTTAATCCGCTTTTGATCAAGTGAATGTTGCAGATTGCATTATCTTAGCTATTAGAGTTTCGGCGAAGTGATCCCTTCTTTTAGATCCTCATGCAGTCAATTGGATGGACAAACACCCGTAGATGACATACTGCATGATCGTCTCGTTGACGAAGTACATGCACTGATGTCTAGTGTTCTCTTTTAACTGACTTAGTACATACTGAAGACAAATCATTGCTTAAAATCTGATTTTTGTGATAGATTTAACCCTTGAAATCCTGTGAGACTATTGTTCTTGTTTACTGGGACTGTAGCATCGTTAACACAGTTCATCGTTGCTGTATGGTCGGTTTTAAATTTATTTTGTAAATATACTTTTTACTAAACGCTACAAGTTGTGGCTATCTCATTGTCAAAAATATTTTTGTTTCACTTCGTAGCTCACAGATTTTAAATAAATCGATAACACGAGGAGGTGATATTAGATGCTTACTAACTGCACATTTTAGGTAACCCCTTTACCAACATCCACCACAGTAAGCAGTAATACGAATGCCTCTACAACGGAACAGCCCTTTGTATTAACGAGAAGTGAATTGAATAGGATAATCAATAGAAATGTAAAAGGATTAACAAGGCTATATAATCTTGAATTAGATGACGCGTTGAAAGTATGTAAAATTATATCGTGCAAAGACTATCTGTATAATATCAAAAAATTACAGGTGTCGTATAAAAACAACGCAGAGTTTAGGAAAAATGTATCGGCAGAAATCTCTAAATATTTATAGATAAAAATAGCATTTTGGTGGTATTGTACATAAATTAGAATTAAGAGACAGTGGGAGTTTGTACAATTGTAAATATGTATTTATAAATTTTTGTTTAAATATATATTTCTTTTTGTCATACATCGTCGTATTTTTCGCCCCTATGCCTTCAAAATCAACCCAATCTATAAATTGGGCTTAACATTGTTTATTATCATTTGGATCTTACCCCTCTCCATATTGTGCTAGAGGACGTGGCAAAAAGGACCACTTTCAGAATGGTCAAGCAAGAAACGATTAGGCATGGGCCTAAATCTCCTGACGGTGATCAAACCTGAGATATGCCCCACATGTCCAAAAAAAATTAGCTTTGTGAAGGTATTCACCACAAAGCTTAGTAACAAGAGCGAGTGGACTCATAACACCATCCAGAAATTGAATAGAAATGCCATCAAATGGTACACTGATGGCTCCAAAACAGCAGAGGGAACTGAAATAGGAATATATGGGGCCTAGAACCAAGTACTTTGAAAGCTTGGAAAAATACCCCAAGTATCTTCGAGACGGAAATACACGCTATTGAAAGATGCATCCAGTTCAATATCGTTAAAATTATTATCGAAGGCAGGAGATTATCATAATGTCTGATAGTCAAGCGGCCATCAAGGCGCTGAGATCACGTCAAATCATTTCCAACATGGTCGGGGAATGCCTAGGGAAAGTAACCAAGCTAGGTTATAAGGTAGGGAATATAGTAACCCTCCGGTGGGCTCTGAGTCACACAGGAGTGGAAGGAAATGAGATAATTGATAATCTCGCAAAAATGGGCTGCAATACCTTTTGTAGGGCCTGAACCCTTTTGCGGGATTAATGTAGTAATACAATACAGAAGAAACTAAAAAGAGAAATGGAACTGAGAAAATCTAATTATTGGGAGACTCTCCAGGGAATGAGGCAAAGTAAAATTCTTCTGGGAGCCTATAACCAGAGGTTTACAGAATACATCAACTTGAGTAAGAACAAAGTTCGCATATTAACAGGAATACTTTCAGGCTGAAAGGATATCTGAGTAAACTTGGATTCGTAAAGGAATTTGAATGTAGATCTTGTGGAGAACAGGATGAAACACCCATCTCAAATCCTCTCAAATTGCATAGCACTGTGCAGCGCAAGCGCGTTGCGCCTGGGAGTATATGAAATCCAAGAGGGAGATTACCTAACCTTGAGCCTTCTGATATCCTATACTTTCTGAAAGGAATAGGATTGGAAGGCCAGCTGTAAAACAACAAGAATAGGGGGCACAATAGATCTCTTAGGTTGCAGTGTAACATCACCCTTCCCCCATACCCTTGTTTATATAATACTATAGTTATACAACCATGTTGAGATACAGCGGAATGATCTCCAGATGGCGTACGGCACAAGTGTGCTTTCATAAATTTGAATATTATTGGCGGCAACTTTTCGTAGTACTATTACAACGGTAATGTTAGTTGCCTAAGTCATAGGCATAACGGTCTGACCATTTGTGGCCTAACTAACAAAACAGAAGAAGAGCTGTGAATTTTTCTTTTTAAATTGAACAAGGCGCGCTAAAATTTCTGTTTCACAGAGGCCATCACATGACATTTTTATAATTTCTTGTGTATGCGTTATCGTGCGACTATCGAGTTTTTGTGTTTATTATTGTTTTAAACATAGTGCTATAGACTTTTCTAGTGTTAGATACGAGCAGTTTATGATATTATTCAGGTATATAGTTATTTTGTTTATGTAGGATCCGTATTATTGCTAATTATCGCTTTTTTTCATGATTTGCGAAAAGACGTTTTAAGTTTTAGGTGTAGTTTTTTAAGTGGTATTTTATCTTTATATTAGTGTTTTTAGGTAATGTATTTGCTTTAAATATAAAAGCAACTAATTTTTTACATAATTTTTTTTTCAGTGATTTGTGAAAAGACGTTTTAAACTGTTTTAGGTGGTATTTTACTGTTATAGTTTGAAATTGTAGTATGCATCTGTTTTCTCTAGATAAGAAATTGATACACAATTATTGATATTTTTGCAGTGCATTGTAGAAGAAAGATTTGAAATCTTTAGGAATGCGTTAGTTATGTTCCTATTTTGAGTGTGGGAGAAGTAAAACGTACTTCACCTACATTAAGAAGATTTAGATTCCCAACTAACCACCCGAACAGATGTGAACAATGGTTGTTAAATGCAGGTGAGTACGTCAGCATATTAAAGTCCAATGTTGGTTGATTGATTTTACAATGTAATAACTGTCATTATTTGATACTAAAGATACAATATTATTTTTGTGGATAATTTTGTCATTGTCCTCATTGCTTACTAAGAGTAGTTATAAATGTAAAATAAGAGTTGTAC
This sequence comes from Protaetia brevitarsis, assembly GCA_004143645.1. Classification (NCBI taxonomy): domain Eukaryota; kingdom Metazoa; phylum Arthropoda; class Insecta; order Coleoptera; family Scarabaeidae; genus Protaetia; species Protaetia brevitarsis. The sequence goes on from RXPK01004207.1 coordinate 10,355, forward strand.
TATCGACTCAAAAAAATATGACATAGGGAAAATAAGCCATAAAGAAACATAAGGAAAGATACACCTTTAATCTAGGTACCAGCGATTGCGCATGGGCAGATGCCAAGGATTATTTTTTCGTTGAATTCTTCTCCGGATACTATAAAGTCAAATTCTGCGAATAAATCTCTAGCCGCTTTGTCGCATAACATCAAGGGGATTAGCTTTCGGGGCCATTTTCGGCATATGTATATATCTTTCTTCTGTTGCTTTAATGATAACCAAAATATAAAAAAAAATACGAACAGTTTATTGAAATAAAATTTCCATGTGAACAAGAATTCAGGAGAGAATTAAAAATCAGAATTATTATATAAATTCTTTGGCGAAAACAACAAAAGTTCAATTGTGAGGAATGTAAATCGCGACAAAGTGGCGGCGTTTTTGTCGGGCACTGTAAAGGGTATTATCTTTCGAGACGATAGCTCATTGCGTCGCGGATTACGACGTCTTGAAAGATAATACCCTTTATGATGGCCGACAAAGACGCCGCCACCTTGTCGGCGATTTACATTCCCAGAATTAAAACCTTTGTAGTTTTCGCCAAAAAATTTTATATTATAATTCTGATTTTTAATTCTCTCCTGAATTCTTTTTCACATGGAATTTTATTTCAATAAACTGTCGTATTTTTTTATATTTTAGTTATCATTAAAATTAGTTCTATAGTTTACTTGTGCGTATATATTATTTATGTAAACAGTAATTTATTTAAAAATCTCTAGAAGAAGAAAAGTAATTATAACTACATACTTTATACAATAATAGTAATAATAGTATTTCAAAAACAGTTTTATTTACTGTATACTTTTAATATTACTATTTAGCCGAAGGATCATGATTCTTAAAGTTTTAAAGTCAAAGCATTCTACATAATTCACATTTATGCAGAAATTCAATAAATGTAATTCGATTTGTGCCGTCATAAAAAGTAATAGAATTAAAACACTAAGAAAAAATAACATGTTTTCTTAATAAGGGCCCAGGGTAACAATTTTTTCCAAAGTGTGTATATATATATTTTCTATTTTTTCCTGTTTTGACCTTTGTCATCTGTCATTAATTCCTACAACTTTTTCCTCCTAAAGATGTTATAAAAATATAACCAAATATCGACGTATTTATTTAGTTTAATTGACAGGCCGAATACCCGAATATCATTCTAATTTCATATTTTTGTTTATTGGATCACTTGTTTACACAAATTATTTAACGAAAGCTACATACTTGACATGTTCATACAAATATAAATATTACATAATAAATAAACCCTATCACTAGACATATCCTTATATAAAATAAAATGTATTAAAAGGCATATTTTTTAAATTTTGCAATTTTATATTTTTCAGGCAATGCTGATTTACTCATCTTGAGTGCCGACTGATTCACTTAACCCCCTTTGGCGGTACTCAAAGTTGCAAAAGTTTAGCCAAATACGTCACATTTGTATGTATATCTACTAATTTTTGTTTTCTGCTAATTAAATCTTTTAAGATGTCCATGGATGTAAGATCTAAATAAATGGATAAGCCAATTATTTGTTTCATTTTTTTGTTGTAAATAGCTCACTTTAAATAACAAACTATGTTATAAATTAATACTGTTTGAGAAAATTTTGTTTGCATTAACAGTGCACATTTTGAAGTAAATTTTGGAAACTTGACATTACAAAATATGACTATTGTGTTTCTAAAGGTCGTTTTACACCTAGCTATTTATTGGCTAATTTAAAATTGTTTCGTGTATAACACGGATTAAATCCGTGTATAAATTACGTAATAAATAGCTAGGTGTAAAACGGCCTTAACACCACATTACGTAATGTGGTGTTAGAAATAGATCAACAATAAAGTTTTAATCAATCGAAAAAAAAATTTTTAACTTGCTTTAAGTGATTACATAATGAAACAAATATGCACGTACAGTACATTACATTTTTCAATAGCAGTACCTGGGAAAAATAGTCAAATCAGTAGGTTGTTTTTATTCATACAATACATCAATAACGTTAGTTAAAATGTAAAATAGACAGATCGTACTTGTGTTTATCACACGAATATGTAACAATAGTATGCATAGGCAGCCAATAATACTTCTCACGAATTAAGAAATACTCATTCATAAATAAATTTCATTGAATAATTGTGGTATTTAACTTGCTCACTAGATACCAGCACTTTACGAGGATACCGGTTGTATAACTATAAATTATATAAACAAGGCCCATACATACATCATCAGGACTGAAATTCATAACCTTTATGAGCAACATTATTTTCGCATTGTATTCGTTTAGTATAATTAAAATATTTGAAATGAAATTTGTTTTAATTTTAAACAGTTATATTACTGGAAACCGAACTCAAACTTTGCCGGTGGGCAGTTTGAATTTAAAATGTTCAGTTCACAGTAGTTTGTAAAATTGACTAACAACACGTTTCAATAATTTCAATTAAAATATGTAATTTTTAAATAAGTTTTAAAATGTCAGTGTGATTGTCTCTAAATGTATAAAAAAATTAAGTTATAATAAACAATTTTCTGAAGAAGACAACAATAATAAGGTTTGTCGAAACGTAGAATGAAGAGTTTGATTGTTTGAGAAAATTTAATTCATTATATAGAAACCAGCCGCTAACTCACGAAAAAAGAAAAAACATAAAAATCTATAAATCGTTTCGAAGCAAATCTTTAGCGTTATCATGAAATTCAAAAATATTTTTTAGGAGGCAAACGTCTCCCATTTGAAATATGCGGATCGGATGTTAGCAGCAGCATATGCATGATGTCCTCATTTGTTGTTTTATGCGAACATCTTCGCCAATGGTGGGCTCTATACTTTCTATAATTTTTATTTTGGGCTTCCTCTGACAATAATCCTACAGGTAAAGCAGCTCTGTCTATTATATCTTTGCCATGAATTAAAACTTTATGCACGGTTACAGGCATATAGTACCAATTATATCTAGCTACATATAATTCTGCAATGTCACGCGCGTACTTTTCAAATTTATCCGAATCAGTTACTGCACTACTTGTTATTACTTGCAAAATTATGCTAAATCTTTCAATTGGTTCTACATCAACCCCTGTTATATCTGTTAGATTTCATACCTGTCAAAAGTGATTTTTTGCCGGCCCGGACCACTGTTCGGCGCGGCGGCTGCCAGAGGTGCGTATGTAAATTCGCGCTAGAAATGTTTATCGTCGCGTACCTTACGTCGCCTCGTACAATAAGTGATTTAAAATCTACACAGAAAAAAAATCGTTTGGAAAATTTTGCGACAGGCGTAGTGTGAAAAAAATTGCTGCATTTGTAACAATTGCGTAAATTTTTATTACAATTTTTGTGCGTTAATTCACATTCGACTAAGAAAAAAGACAAAAATATTGTTGTAAAAAATTGTTTGAAAAAATTCAACAATGTTGTGTAGGGGCAGCCCTTGTATTTACACTCATGCTTAATAACTCACGCCTTACACGATCAAGGTTAGCTCTAGAAAGATATATTATTAATTTAAAGCTAATTATTATGTGGTAATTGAAACTAAAAGTATAAAAATAGGAAAACTAACGAAATAATCCTACATATTAGAATTCATATTTTGTGTGAAATGCTATTTGTTTATTTTCAACTATTTTCATGAAATAAAAATATTTAGTGAAAACATTTTAATGTATAATAAGGCATTTACAGCTTATTACAACCCCCGCATTTACCTCATTTAGGATTTATCCAAATACCATGTATGTCTCTACATTTACATACAATAAATAGGGCTTGTATATAAACGGCAATACACAAATGAAAATTTATAGACGCATTCTACTCCGCACATTTTTTAGCATTTATTATAAATCCGAAACGTTTTAAATTTTTAATGTTTGGCGCCAAGTTTTTGAAGCTATTTTACATCCGCCTTCCATTTCATTACCACGTCGACCGTTGACGTCGATAACGTCGGTAGTTCTTGCTTACGTGCTTACTAGTTACTGCAGTGAATCGAGAATTAGCAAAAACATGTAAGTAGACACTTTGTTATTATTTTACAAGTCTTTTTGGATACGTATATATGTAATTCTTACCAGTATGGATGATTCATTAAAAAAAATTAACATTTTTCGGGTTATGGGGCGAACTATTATTATTATATGAATATTTTTGTAGTAAATGATGTTATACACATATATCTACCTATAGAAAAGTCATTTTAAATGTATGAAATGCTTTTTAATGTATGTAATGTATGAAATCAAAATTTTTATAAGGAGAAAATGTTGGCCGCATTTAGAACATGCAAGCAACTGCTCCCTAACGGTTTGAGAGCTGTTGACAATGTGTAAAACGTGTCAGGTATAGCCATTTTGTGTAGTGTTTTAAACGTAAGCTGATTATAACATCACGTCATATTTTGTCCGGTGTGGACGATTATTTTCAAAAAAAAAAACGTTAACAGTGGAAGATTAAAACGCGATTATATTTGAGCTAAGCAAAGTTAGCGTTCAAGAAAGGTTGTATTTATAATGTAGAGTTTTTCCATCGTATTCGTGCTTCGAATGCGGCCATTATTTTTATCCTGTGTTGCTTGTGTACGTGACTATCTCGATGATGAGTGTGCGCATGTGTACATATTCGTACTGTGTATATACTTGCGCACATTTTACTTGCTAAAATATAATATCTACATTATCTATACCTAGAAATTAGAATCTTAAAAACTGTCTCGTGTCTCTACAAGAATTTTTTTGTAGAAGAGCAATAGATGGAAGAGGTGTTTCTGCATCTAATTCCAGGATTTAGAAAATTAATTCCAACACTGGTCTCGCCTTAAAAATTTAGTGCAGGTTCTTTAATAGTAAGGTAAGTCTTCCCCATAAAACTAATTATACAAGTAATAATTTTACGGCTGTAGTTCCGTACCTCGACCGCTGAATTCACGATTTATATGGACACTAACGGATGGAACACGACTTGCTGAGCCCCAAAAGAACATTCATTTTTTTATGAAATGAAAAGAAAGTAGTGAAAATTATGTTTGAAAAGTGCTATTTCCAGGTTATGGTCGACGCGATTTTGACGTTTAATTAGTGTTGGCAGCGGCGAAAGTTACTAAATGTAACCAAAAAACGTTCATAAAGTGCGCGAAATACAAACTTTCCGTCGAGGTAGCGTAAATTAATTTTAGTAAATATAAGTGAATTGATAGTTATGCAGCTCATCGAATGTTCTGAAATGGTATATTAGTTCTTCAGGATCTTAGATACACATATTTTACGTTTTATATTATCCGTATTAATAAATTAATTTAAATTTGCATATTAATATGATGTAAAAATGATTGTAATATACCGACTTGACTCGTTTAAATTAAATAGAATTTGAGAATATCATATTTGTCGACTTTATCATCCATTGTTAGTACCTTTAAGGCAATAATATACAAGAAAAAGGAATTTATTTGTGTGGAGGTAAGTAGTATTGTATTCCCCTCTCGGGGATCAGATGACGTCATCCGTGACGTCACGGCAACGATTTCCAGCGCGTAGACAGAAGTTTTCGATTAGATTTGAAGCGAAATATAGATTATATATTTGATATATTCGTAGCAATAATACAACAATTAATGTACTAATGTCACAAATGTATAAATAATACACGACAACACTAAAACCTTTTTAAAATTTGCGGATTTGCGACTGTTAATTGAACCACTAAAATAGTAAAGGTATTTGGTTCTTATGTTCGTTGGAAATTCTCCTAAATTCCGTTCATTTTCGCTATATAATAATAAAGCACTAATAAATAATATGATAATAAACAATCGGTCGTTAGAATGCTGTAGTGTGTAGAGTGTATAGTGAACATATCTAATTTCCCACAACTTTTCCTAAGTAGGGGATAAGGTGATGCTTGATGTAAACTCTCTAGCCTCTCCTGATTTAATTACTAGGGCCACCATTTCTTTTTCAGGGCTTCTCTGACAACAGAACTACCGTTTTATGTGGATTTTTTGCCCATCAACTCTAAACGTAATAATACGGGGGGATATTGCTCTCTTTAAATTAAGTCCTTGTGTGCCACATTGTGTTTTGCTTTTCGTTGGAATGCTTTTATATAATAGATATCGCAATTGATTTTAAACATTTGTAATATATAAAAACGTCCTATATAAAGGAGATAAATCAAAATTAAGGTTATTAAATCTGACTATTTGGCACATTTTTCGCATATATGATGTATTGCACCTACCTAACGGAATTGAAACTGTTTGAAACTTATGCATTAACATATACCCCAAAATCATAATACAACGAAAAGGGAATTTTACGAAATTTGGTTTATTTCTCAACGTAATTGATGCAGTTGATTAGAACCATGGTCGTTTATTTGAAATTTGTAGGTACAACAGCAACTGTTTATCTACTATTGTGAATATACATATTGAAACGGTCAGAATGTGCATAGCCGTCTCAAGTTCCGTTTCTCGCCCGCTGATTTGCCGATTTATAGGTGCATTAACAGATAGAGAATGTCTCTCCGAGGCCGAAATGACCATTCATTTTTTTAGAAAATGAAAAGAAAGTAGTAAAACATGGGTTTGGAAAGTGCTATTTCCAGGTTATGGTCGATGCGATTTTGACGTTTATTAGGTGTGCTGTGGTGTGGTCACCTGGGCAGTAATGAAAGTTAGTAAAAACCAATAATTGTTGATAAAGGCGGAAATACGAACCAGATCAGTTTAGATGGCATTTTAGAAAAAAACAGCTGATAAAAGAATTAATGTAAATTTGTGAAATGAAATAAGTGATTTATTTAACTTTAAATTAATTTTGTTTTGAAACTACATGTTTAAAGTTAAGAAATTATTAAGGGAAAAAATTAAAACAATCACGTACATTTTTATTAATTTATTTCATAATAATAAAATAAAATTATATTTGCGTTCTGTTGATATACAAAGTGTAGAACAAGTCAACAAAAGTTAAGCATACAAAAACAAGCGTTTCCTTTTTATATTTAAAAGGAAACGCTTATATAAATTATATAATAGTTCATCCTAATAAAAAAAAAAAACATACACCTAAAAATAACTGCAAAAGAAAAAAATTATAAATACATTGCACTACCATATATAGAAGAACAAGAGAAATACTAGAGCCAATACTATCAAAACAATAAAAATGCATGTAATCATAAAACAGACATATCAAATTTACCAAGTTTATATTACACTGTTATTGAAATTATAAAAATAACTATTACAACTAAATAGTACACTTGTATATAGCCAAATAAGTAGAAATATAAACACAAATAACCGTAATACAAACAAAATATCGCAAAACATACATAAACATAGGACATTGAAGCATTAAATCTTTACTAAAAACACTATAAACGATACACAACATGTAACACAGACATAAACTGAAAATTCAAAACATAAAGATGAATATTTATAAAAAAAATTGACTATGTTTACTATGGAACATACAATTAAATTATAAGTTTTTGATGATGGGAAGTGCTAAGAACTAAATTAATTGCGGGATATTTAAATACGGTATATGGGAAGTATTCAAACCCATAAAGCAACTTTAAACTTCCGCCACATTTTCAGTAACTTCAACATTGAATATAAAATTATCTCTATTTACGCTAATAAAGTCAAAATCGCATCGACCATAACCTGGAAATAGCACTTTTAAACCATGTTTTACTACTTTCTTTTCATTTTATAAAAAATGAATGGTCATTTCGGCCTCGGAGAGACATTCTCTATCTGTTAATGCACCTAAAATCGGCAATCAGCGGGCGAGAAACGGAACTTGAGACGGCTATGCACATTCTGACCGTTTCAATATGTATATTCACAATAGTAGATAAACAGTTGCTGTTGTACCTACAAATTTCAAATAAACGACCATGGTTTCTAATCAATGCATCAATTACGTTGAGAAATAAACCAAATTTCGTAAAATTCCCTTTTCGTTGTAATTATGATTTGGGTATATGTTAATGCATAAGTTTCAAACAGTTTCAATTCCGTTAGGTAGGTGCAATACATCATATATGCGAAAAATGTGCCAAATAGTCAGATTTAATAACCTTAATTTTGATTTATCTCCTTTATATAGGACGTTTTTATATATTACAAATGTTTAAATCAATTGCGATATCTATTATATAAAAGCATTCCAACGAAAGCAAACACAATGTGGCACACAAGGACTAATTTAAAGAGAGCAATATCCCCCGTATTATTACGTTAGAGTTGATGGGCAAAAATCCACATAAAAACGGTAGTTCTGTTGTCAGAGAAGCCTGAAAAAGAAATGGTGGCCCTAGTAATTAAATCAGGAGAGGCTAGAGAGTTTACATCAAGCATCACCTTATCCCCTACTTAGGAAAAGTTGTGGGAAATTAGATATGTTCACTATACACTCTACACACTACAGCATTCTAACGACCGATTGTTTATTTATCATATCTATTTATATTAGTGGCTTTATTATTATATAGCGAAAATGAACGGAATTTAGAAGAATTTCCAACGAACATAAGAACCAAATACCTTTACTATTTTAGTGGTTCAATTAACAGTCGCAAATCTGCTAATTTTAAATAGGTTTTAGCGTTCTCGTGTATTATTTATACATTTGTGACATTAGTACATTTATTGTTGTATTATTGCTACCGAATATATCAAATATATAATCTATATTTCGCTTCAAATCTAATCGAAAACTTCTGTCTACGCGCTGGAAATCGTTGCCGTGACGTCACGGATGACGTCATCTGATCCCCGAGAGGGGAATACAATACTACTTACCTCCACACAAATAAATTCCTTTTTCTTGTATATTATTCCCTTAAAGGTACTAACAATGGAATGATAAAGTCGACAAATATGATATTCTCAAATCTATTTAATTAAACGAGTCAAGTCGGTATATTACAATCATTTTACATCATATTAATATGCAAATTTAAATTAAATTTTATAATACGGATAATATAAAACGTAAAATATGTGTATCTAAGGTCCTGAAGAACTAATATACCATTTCAGAACATTCGATGAGCTGCATAACTATCAATTCACTTATATTTACTAAAATTAATTTACGCTACCTCGACGGAAAGTTTGTATTTCGCGCACTTTATGAACGTTTTTTGGTTACATTTAGTAACTTTCGCCGCTGCCACACCTAATAAACGTCAAAATCGCGTCGACCATAACATGGAAATAGCACTTTTCAAACATAATTTTCACTACTTTCTTTTCATTTCATAAAAAAATGAATGTTCTTTTGGGGCTCAGCAAGTCGTGTTCCATCCGTTAGTGTCCATATAAATCGTGAATTCAGCGGTCGAGGTACGGAACTCTTACCAATTTTACTTATAATACGAAAAAAAAGTTTCTTAATTTTTTTGTATACAATGTGTGGCAAAATTATGGAACAAGTACAATGAAATAATATTGAACATGAATATCAATTTATGACGACAGATATTTCGACGATTAATTTGTCACGATTGTTACTAATGACGTTAGCGACATTTTTTAAGTGGTCACCTCGTAATTGCTAGTTAAATTTAATCGTTTAAGTTATAATAATAATAATAACAGTAATAATTAAAAAATGTTCATTCCTAATCTCATGTTAATTATTTGTGTCGTGTTAAAATGTTGATTTATCTATTAAAATTAGCAGTTAAAAAATTGATGTCACCGTCTAAATAAAGTCGGCGATGTCCTTACTCAAAGAAATTACTATTAAAAATTTAACGCAACATCGAAATTGGTTTGAAAGTTACTATTCTCAGTAAATTAATAAGTTCAACAAAATTATAATAATGTTTACTTTATAGGAAACAGGATCCTCTACGTCGTCAGCTTTAAGTGAAGAAACGTTAAGTATAGAACAAGAATCCGATTAAAGAGAAATCCTGAAGGTCAGAATCGATGGCGTCCATCAGAAATAGAAATCAAGAATGGTTTTATTATATATTTTTATATTATTTATTATTTTATAATTATTGTATAAGTGTGTAACATTAAGATTTCACGTATGATGTTTCCTTGTAATTTTTGTAATTAACTTTTACCACTTGGCAAGGCATACATTTTTCATTTACGGCAACTTTACAATTACGAAAACAAGTCTTACAAAATGCTCATTTTCGAATTGTTACGGAGAATTTTCCAAATTAAATTCCTTCTGAAAACATTAAAATTCACTCAAATTTTACAGTCATCAATTCGGTCACCACACCATCATCAACCCTATAGCACTGTTTCAATTAAGTCAACTTATTTTTTTGTCATTAAACAGCAACTGAAGCACGATTTGCTGTAATCAGCACATAAATTAACCATCATAAAGAGCAAGTACATGAAAATATGGCAAATCATATAAATAACATATTTTAAAATAATAGTTTATTTCCACGAAATTTGTGTATTTTGTGTCATTAATATATTGGAAAATATTATATGCAGAACATCGATAACATAAAAGCTGTGTGGCTATTACTGAGTGAAATGTTGGGTAAGAACGTTTACAAAGAGTTTTAAGATCTCTTTGTAACAGTTTGACAAAATGAAAAATTTCATTCTGAATTCAAATGTCTAAATTTTTACGTAAATGTTAACCAAGAAATTATGTTATTGGAAAGAAATGATTCAAAAGACTTGTAGCAATATTGTCACTTTAAGCCAAGATGTTTAGAAGAACGTGACGTTGTAATATGTTAAGAACTATAAGTTTTAATAGACTTAACATGTATTGAGGTAGAACAAGCTGACGAAATTCAGATTGTTTCCTATATACTCTATAATGAACAACCAGCCTTGCTTTATGGTAAAGTCAAATAAATAATTTTATAGGTCGCAGATGTTTTTCTTTTAAATTTTTGTGAATATGTTTTGTATGTGACATTTTTAAAATAAAGTCGGTTTAGTAACAATGAGGTTTTTTTTAATAAACGTTCCTTCAATATTATATAATAAACCTACACTATATGTGTAATAAACTTACATTGCATGTGTAACATTTTACTTCTAATTGTTTGAAAAATTGTAGTAATTTTTTAAAATTTGAGTTCTAAAAATTTACACAGATAGATGACCGTGCTCAAAAAAAATGTGTATGCTATCAATAGAAATTGTGTAGTACAGTTACATAAAATTCAGTAAAGAAATCACACAATTTGTTTGATATAATCTACTAAATTATTAACTACAATTTTGTGTGAATTTTTTAAATATATTGTCTTTGTCCCTATGCGTTACACAAATTGTTGTACAGATGTTTATAATTGTTTTAAATTTTCCCACATTTTTTTTTTCTGTGTACCCTAACTGAAGTAACATCAGTTTGTGGGTGAACGTATGTGACAATATAAAATAAATCAGTGAAACAAACAAGTAATGTTTGTGTTTTATTCCTCCAACAAAGTGGGGAAACGAAAACACAGGTGAGTATTTAGGTCTCTTTTGGTTCTCACTTCGGGCGGTTCTATTACCGTTCAGAGCAGTAGACCAGTACAGATCATGACATTGGCTGCGTTCCGAGTCGCGTATTTTATGCGATGCGTGCATTGAAAGACATAGAACACTGTGAGCGTTCCGATTTACTTGTCGTGCATATGCGACCCATAGGCTGCACTACCTTTTTTTCTATGCGTTGTATGTTCCATTCTAGCCTCTGTCAGGGTCTAAACTGATTTCGCGGCAAAGCTTTTTATGCACGCATACATGTTAAATCGGAACGATGTATCGTTACATCAAACGCATAATATGCATTATGCGCGACTCGGAACGCAGCCCTTATTGTGTAGTGGGAAACTTTCTACTACGCACGTGCGCGTTTGCTTTGAACCGTAATAGAACCGTCCAAACTTGGAACCAAAACAGAGCTTTTACAATTGACAAAACACACAGTAATAACACATCTTTTAATCTTTTAAATAGGTTTAGTGGAATATTGGCTGGCTGATAATAAAATAACTTAAATCTTCTAAAACGTTTCGACTATTTTAATCAGTCCTTTTCAATTACTTGGTTATTAATTGTTTTAAAGTTTTCCACAATATCGCATTAATATATCAAATTACGAATAAGAACGTCACAACATATTATTAAAATTTTAGTATAAATAAAATAAGCGAAGGTTGCAAGCTTTTTATAGTAAGAAATTAACAAATTAATGAATTTCTGCTTTTAACTGTAATAATTAGGAGGAATTTTTTTTCTCCTCACGCAGGATTCGAACCGGCTCCTTCCTTCCCCGTTTGCTGGGCGAGCGCTTGACCAATTAAGAGGATGCCAATTAATTTATAAATAAAATAAGTTTGTAGGACGGCGTGAAAAATAAACCCGCTAAAAATTAATGCACGCGTCGATAAAATAATGATTTTAATTAAAAGCAGTTGTAATGCTATCAAAAATATAAGAAAAGCAATTGGCAGAAATTAAAATTTATAAAGAATAAATTCTAAACTCAATTAACTACTAAAATGGATTTTTCTATAAGAGGTACGTAACGTTGTAGTTGTAACTATATCAGATATGAGCAATCGGACTCTTCAAAAATTCGTGCGATACGATTCCTTTTTGAACCAAGCTTGCTATCGAGAGATTTGTTTGTTTTTGAGATTTGATCACTTGTGTAGTGGGTACCGTTTTTTTATCTTTTTGTTGTCAAAATAAAAAAAAAAACCAAAAACATACTTAAACGGAATTTACAATAGAATGGAAAATATCAAGATTTGGAGAAGTTTTTGATTTATGTCATAACCGACATAGACATTGGAACACATTCTCCTCGTAATCCAAATTGTTATAAATAGATTACATCTTCTAAAACAAATTTTATAAAACTTTATATAAATAAAGGACCATACCCAGTAAACCAAATTAAAATTTCCCTCAATTATTTTTGGTAACTTCAACATTAACGCATGAACTTACTACGATGTTGTATTAGGGAAGGGGGGCAAGAGGGAACACTAAGCTTTAGAATACAGCATCAGGATTGCAAATTGATATGCAAGGTTCTAAGTACGCTTGTTGTAATCTTTAAACATTTACCTGCTGATGGATGTATTTACAATTATTCGATGGGGACCCCTGGTGTTGTGAGAAAGTTTTGAAAAAAAATATGTAAATACACCATCTTGCTCCACCATGGGGACAAGATGGGGTTCCAGGTGAGTTAAGTATGGGTTGTAACATAAATTTGGGTAATATGTAAAAAAATAGATTTTATTCTTAAAAAAATGCAAGAACAAAGCTAAAACTCTTTAAAGCGGAACTACTTAAAATTAAAAAAAAGATACAATAACGATAACAATATTAAACTTAATCTTCACAATTGAGACAATAAAAGACGAACTCATCCCCATTATTCGCACACCTTCCATGTACCCGACCTCGCCATTCATGGCATTGTATCCATACTTCCCCTTTGGTATCTTCACCGCACTTTCTGAGGCAATATAAATATAGACATAGTCATCTTCCTCAACAGAAGAACTTGATTATTTCCTTGTTTTCTAAAAATCTACTCTTTGCTTTCCTTACAAAATTCGGCTTCTTAGTCTCTTCTGTTTTCTTCTTTGTCATTTTTTTCCTTTTAATACTGCCTCAGCATTTCTAGTTGCCTTAGGGAATCTCCAGACTTCTATTTTCTTGTAGCAGATTTTTATACGTAGTGCTTGTAAAGATTGCTGTATTTCCCTTGTTACGCTTTGATTGAACCTGTACTTCATTCCTAACATGAGAAATAGGCATTATGTCTTCGAGAAAGCATAATGGAGATCCCATCTCACAAATCCTATCAGCCAATCTTTTCCTGCAATTTTTGTATTTGTTCAATAACGAACTTTCCCCAATTTTTTATACCATCGATAAGTAAGGTTACTCAAATCTTTAATCGTTAATCCTGAGAGACCCAATTCCATTTTTTTCAAATATGTAACCAGCTGGTCTCGTTTCTGGGAAAAAGTCTAGCAAAATGACGCGCTTCTTCCATTTTCTTTCTAGATTATTTGGTACCTCATACTCATTCTCTTCTCTTCTCTACCCACAACAACCCGTTGCAAGTAATAATCGATTTAATTCTGTATTAAATATCAACTATATCCAGTCATAACGGACCAGACTGGAGGAGTAAGATAGTGATGTCCCATGTTGCCCCATACCAATAGCCCCATCTTGCCTCTTTAAGACATTTTCTGGTTATGTTATAATAACATATTAAATATTTGAAATAAACAAATAACGCACTATAGAAATTAATAAGCACAAAAAAGTGTAATTGTAAATAATTTACTTATACTTCTCGATACTGGCCGTTGAACTCGCCATCAAACAATAAAGAAATTCTGGAAATTGCAACGTTCACGCAAGAAACAGCAATAACTTGTTTATTACGACTAGTAAAGTTTCCTACATTACAACAAACATAAAACAGCACTTGTGAATATTAGGTCTGCTATTTTTGACAGATGCTTACTGCCATTTTGTAGATAAGACGATGTTCCATCATGCCTCGGGCCCCATCTTGCCCCCACTCCCAACATAGTTATTTGAATACCTTTAAGTTGAAGTTATTAATTATAATGCCGGGAAATTTGAATTTTGTTTAGTGGGTACCCAGCAACAAAATTTACATTTCCACAGTTTATTTTTAGTAACTTTAACATATCTAAAGGTATTGAAATAACTATTAATGTAATACAAAATTATAGATAATTTCATGATTCAACGTTGAAGTTACTAAAATTAATTGTGGGAAATTTGAATTTGGTTGCCTGGGTATATATACATACAGGTATGGAACTGTATCATTTTAAATGCAGCTTTCCGTATAAACCATTACCATTATAAACCTACTACTAAAATTGGTAGCTACACTGACGACAACAAAAATATTTATTTTGGCGTAGATCAGTAAGGCTATATATAAGCCCGTTCATATAGTCATATAAGATTAAGCGCGCAACGTTTCGATAATTGGTAACACATCATGTGGATTAACACTTGGGTATAATAATAAGACGATTACTACAGTTGAGACTGCCTTATTTTGAAAAGCAGATATAAAACGGCCTACTACTTCTTGAGCACTGCTGTCCGAGTTTGCAGCGGAAAGAAGGTATAATTAAGAATTAAGAAAAAAAAAAAAATGAAATAACCATAAAGATGTTAAATGAAAAAATAAAAATAAAGTAAAATAAAATAAATAGCCGAGGTGAGAAGAAACAACCGATGGCAGCGGAGACCTACATTATTCAATGCACGCTAGATCAGTACTGCCGCTTGTAGTTTGGGAAGACTCTTTGCAGGGTAGTGTAGGAGCGAAGAAGGGCGGTAGGTGTGGTTTCCCATCCTCGCTCTAATATGTGTGGCAACTAAGACGAGTTTTTATGCATCTTTTCCCTTATTTATAAATGTTCACGGGTCGATATGGTATATAGTACTAGTGTTTTCTTTGGCAATATTTAAATTAATTTAGTTAATTCAACGCTCATTTGGTTATGGTCTTCTATTCGAATTTAAGTTGGCCCTTCCTTTGGTGTCGAACTAGCTCGGAGCCAGATAACAATTAGAAAAGTTTAAATGGGGCATTCTTCCTGTGGCCACGACAAAGGGTTGTTGTTACGTTCGCTGATAGTACAATTTTACCCCATGCATTCAGAAATATCCTAGTTCCACAAATTTTATACCTAAAAAAGTTTCGGTATATTTCTTGTACAGTATTGGAATCCATATTTACCCGAATCACCTCTGAGACTTTCTTACAAAAAATATCTTGAGACGAATCCTGATTGCCAGTGAAGCCTTTGACTATTTGTTTGAGTCCAGAGTACGACCGATTTGGTCTATCGCTTACTTAGGACCACAGTTGCAGTGAAACCTTCTACAAGTGTCCCGTGCTACTTTGCAGATAAAGGGGCACCGATCACTATACTCAGTTCAGACTTCACAGATATCGCCAGGAGAAAATAAAACAGCTAAAATTTCTTGATAAATTTTATTTAAATCTGAAAAAATATTGATAAAGATATAAAAATAGGTATTTAAACTATTAAATAAATGAATGTAAAAATAAATAGAATATATAATTCATATTAGCTTTGTTTTTGTTCGATTTATGGTTATAGATACTGTAAAAGGCATTCTCCTTTTTCAATTCTTTTTTTTTCATTTTGTATTATTTATAATTAACGATAATATGAAAATACAGATATAAATGTTTCAACATTGGCTTTTAGGTGACTCCAAAAACGGTAATGGTTTGAAACAAACCGGCTGATCTTAGGAGCCATGGCATCGAGTCAATCAGATCGTAATCCGTCGGCTTTCCAATGTGCTATTTAAAAAATTCTTGCAGGCGTTAGCAGAAATTGTGAGAGCCTCATTCCTTTGGATGAAAGTTTATCAACATTTAGCATTAATGAAATGATGTGGTCTCGCAACAGGCCAATACATCGGAAATTCTGCTGTAGTGATTTTGAAGTCTATTGCTTATTATTCCAATTGAATTTTTGAGGGTACTGTGTTCAGATAAGTTTTGACCCAAGATGGAAATGATATTTAGTAATCTTTTAATGTAGGTACAAACTAAAAGTTCTGGGAGCTGACTCCACCATTTAAGGTGATCATAGTCAGAAAAAAAGTAGGTAATTTTATTTCAGGATTTCTAACGTTTCATAAACATTGTTTCGCAAAAATCTGTTTGTTTTCGTCAAAAAGCTTACGACGATTCGATATTTTGTGTGGTTTATAATCCCATTTTTTGCAATTCTCATTTTTTCAGGGTTTTGCACACGGAGCTGCAAGATACTTCCAAATGTTCGACTACAACTGAAAGCGATCCTGTCGACTGTTCCTCCATGCAACATATGATACTCAGTTTCATGCATTCTGTTAATATGTAAAGGTTTTATTTCTTTTTTTCTGACAATCTGTTTTAAATGTTGAAAATATTGAGAATAGTTTTCGCGAGAGGTCTTTTAGGATAATCGACAGAAAACATGTCCCTTAAGTGCGTTATAGGTTATACATTATACGTGAAATAAGATTCAGTAAAATAAACATTTGTGTTAATTGTACAAGTGTGTATTTGTTTATAGTTACAATAAAAAAGGCAAATTTTCCTGTGCACAAAATATCTCTCTCTAGTTTCACCGCTGTCGTCATGGTGTGCAACTCGTAGAAGATCATACACCTAAAAAATATAAGGAACCATATTTACTAGAATACCTAATTCGTATCATAAAGGATTGCACGGACCATAAACACAATTTTTGTTTATAATGTCCATTGTTAAATTAAATTATAGAATCATTGACCATTTTGGCCAATTCTCCACCATCTGTTTTGATAAATCGTGTTTTTTCTTCAGCTGCCTTGTTGTGAAATAAAATTTTACCCTTGTTATGTTGTTTCGTATGTCATTTATTTAATGACTTAGTTAAATTAATTAACTTAAATTGCTTAAAAAGAAATAATTAATAGTGAATGTCAAACCTGAACCGTATATCTGGTGCCTGCTCACAGTTAACAATATATTGACCAATTTTCTTTTTAGAACAACACATAGGAAAAATGTATATTGCAAATGAAAAAAAAAAAAGAACTCGGTACATTTTGGAATGAGAAATATATTGGCTTTACTTTCTTGTTTTGTGTACCTACTGTTATTATCTGGGCGCGGTGCGCAGTAGGCGCTTGTTGCAGACAAGCATTGATGAGCCCGTAACAATGATTAACGTATTTAAGTTATACCGCACACCGTGAACGCTTGTGCTTGTACAACACTAGCTAAGTAAAATTGTTACAGGCACATTAAAGTGATCAACGTGTTATCCGCAATAAGCGTTTACTGTACGTCGACGCTTACCCTGTAACGTTCAAATTTGCGCAAAGACCTGTTTAAATACAGACCTTTGTTAATAATATGTAATTAACAGTTTTAACATTTAGGTAAATGAATTGGAAATAATAAGGGGTTCGAGTTCCAATCTTATTTACTTTAAAATATTTTTTTGCTACATGTTTCGATCAACGATTATCCTCAGGCAAAAAAACGTCAAAACTTTGTTTAATATAAAAATGATGTGTCAGTAAGATAAGATAAGATTGGAACTCGAACTCCTTATTAGATCAGAATTGCACAGAATTGTATTAATAGCTTGATATGAAATACGAACATTTCGTTATTAGGGATTCGTAAGATCTAACTCTTAAGTAAGATTCGTACGTTTGATACGATTCATAAGGATACTACCATACCAATTAATATTTTAGCTAATGTAGTTATAGCTTGTAATTTGTAGTTGCAACTACAAATTATAAATACTGCGCTAAACATTATGAGCAAGATACTAAATGACATAACATTAAAGATAGGTAAAGCTTTATTTATAAAATATAATAACATTTGCATTTTTTAGATAAATGCAATAATAGATTATTTTCTTCCTAAATATTTATTTAATTTATTATTTAATCAATATCAGTTCAATGAATCTAACTAACCAAAATTAGAGTATAAGGACCAGCACCTGAAGTAGAACCAGCACAGTAGAAATTTGGATCTGAGGACAAAGATATTTAAAACATATACATAATATACATATGTTTGATTTGATTTGACACTGACTACAGATTAGGTCTTCTCATTATCTCCTTAACATTGCGGCTTGTACGTATTGTATTATTCCGCACTTACAATTAGCGTATTTCTTTGCGTAAACAGGTTAGTTCATTTAACTAGGTTCAGAAGCGTGTGTCGTAGACCTTTCCGCCAGATCAGTCTCAGGCTGATTGCTCACAGCAATGGTAGCCTTTGCCGTTCCAATGCAACGTATTTAGAAACGACGTGATGGGCCGTCTTTTTCTTCTCATTGCATAGTCTACGTGATCGGCATAAGTATTGCAACATATGGAAATTTTTTTATTTTTAAAATATACTACAACTTTTTTTGGCGGATAGGTTGTGCATGTCTAGGAACTCTAAAATTTATTTTGACGCTTGTCAGGCTGCGTTCCCTATCATGCGTTTTATGCGATGCATGCATTAAAAGGCATAGAAAACTGTGAGCGTTCCGATTCAATTGTTGTGCTTATGCTACGCATAGGCTGCATTACCTTTTTTCCTATGCGTTTTATGTTCCATTCTAGCCTTTGTCAGGGTCCAAATTGATTCGCGGCAAAACTTTTTATGCACGCATACATGTTAAATCGGAACGATGTATCGTTACATCAGACGCACACAATGCATTATGCGCGACTCAGAACACAGCCTCAGATGACCACTATTATGGCGGTAAATTTAAAAAATATACCATGAATCTGCAAAAAATAAGGTTAGATGACATGACATTCAACAAAGTTATTTGAAAACGTTGCTTAGAATTAAATTTTGAGGCTGTATGCAAATTTGTAAACATATTTAACAAAAAATAAAAATCCCTATTTTTCAAATATTGCGTAATTGAATTACATATTTCCATTTCTTTTTCGATTTTAGCAACTCAACTGCAGCAATATTTCTAAATTTAGAGGATACTCAAACAGTTTTGTCAATTTTTGCCAATTAACACAGCGAACTGAAAAGTAGGATTTCAATTGTTGTTGTAAGGAACTGTATCTAGTAGTAATAAATAAAATTTTGCAAACATTTTCTCTCTAAACCACTTAGCAAACATTACTTTTATTGAAAATTATTATATATATATATATTTTGTTTTCTGCATTAAAATGGAAACCGTTAGTCTGAAACTTGTAACGTGCACGCACCGAAGCTATTATGTAGATTTTGAAATTAGAGGACAACGAATTAATAAACAGTAGGTAAAATAAAAATAGTAGTAATTATTTGTTTACCGATAAATTAAAATAGTTTACTACATTATTTTCAAATAATTTCTCTAATTTCAAAGTCTACCTTATTAATAAAGAGAACGATATGTGTGTGTAACAAGAATGTATTTTTAGAGTTTCATGTCTTAGTTGTTCATTACTATTAGTGATTGTTTAAATGTTTTTGCTTAATAAGTATTCTTATCATTAGCGAAAAGTACTGGTTGTTTATTTCTACTGAGTTTTGTAATTTCGAGACCGACTTAAATATCTTTGGTGCGTGTAATAACATTGGAGGGCTGGATGGTAATGTTAGCAGTTTTGGAGTAAGATTTTCCACTTTAAATGCAGAAACAAAAAAAATATATAATTTTCAATAAAAGGTTTAGAATGAAAATGTTTGTAAAAAATTATTTATTACTACTAGATACAGTCCCTTGCAACAACAATCGTCATACTGTAGGCGTACTTTTCGGTTTACGCTATGTTAATTATGCAAACTCTAACAAAAAGTATCAACCAAATTTAGCAATATCATTGCAATTCAGTTGCTAAAAACGAAAAATGGAAATATATAATTCATGAAACAATATTTGGAAAAAAACGTGATTTTTTTTAAAAATATGTTTACAAAAATTTGCATACAACCTCAGAATTGCATTCTAAGCAACTACTTCAAATAGCTTTTTGGATATCATGTCATCTAAGCTCACTTTTTGCAGATTCCATGGCATATTTTTTAAATTTACTGCCATACTATAGTGGTACGTGACGCTGCGTCCAAAATATTTTGTTGTTCCTAGACATGCATAACCTATCCCCAAAAAAAGGTTGATAATAAAAAAATTCCCATATGTTGTAATATTTATGCCGGTCACTGTACATAGGTTTATCTTTAAAGGCGCCTATTCTATATAAGTACTTTTTTTAGGCAGCTGTGTATTGTTAATGGACTCGTTACCGTTACATGAACTATATTCGGTTGAGGCAGCACATCCGTTGCTAAATGCCTCGATGGTTGCCTCATCATCCACTTGCTGCGTATATGTCTTTCAAAGTTGTTTCAGTAAGCCTGTTTATCTTTGATCACTGAGCTACTCCACACATATTACAGTCTTGGAACATCCAGACCTGGTTCAGATCCAGTGAATTTAATTTCGTTTGAACAAAGTAGCACTATTGTGTTTGCAGCTTTAAGTGTTTTCAGCAATCCAAGCTAGTTTTGAAGTTATCTGGTGATAGATAGATAGATAGATAGATTTATTCGCCGAAAAATCACCAACATGTGACATAGGCGTCGTCAAATATTTAATGTCTACTTAATCAGAATGTTAATAAAAAAGTAAAAAAGTAAATATAAACACATACAGTAATAAAAAACAACGCACATATAACAAATTTAACAAACAGTAAGAGAAAAAAAAAAAAAAAATGATATGGCGACGCAAGGCGAATCGAAGCAAATTCCCACAACTACTTATCAATATCTAGATATTATTCAAGTAGGTTTCAAATTCATTCAGATCCATAAAAACATCTCTCAATAACATAATATTATTTTCGTTTAAATTCATTTTAAGGCAAATTTCTAATTTCAGGTTTTAAACTTGTTGTAACATATGAACCTGCAAACATTGGCGATTTTCTATAGAAAGAGTGGCATATCTGTTTAAAACAATATTATTCCTATGTCGGTGCAGTGCCCATGGACGTTAGCAAAGTCGATACTTCCAATATTGATATGCAAGTGAATCAAAGTTTATAGGATATAGATAGAAGTTACGGTTAAATCCTATGTGTTCTAAAAGTTGTTCTGCACGAACTATTAAAAAGGTAAATCAAATAGCAGTCGTAAGATTCGTTTTTTGCATCACAAACACGACTTATTGTACCGCCTGGCCCAAACAATAACATAAGTCAAAGCACGAATACACGAATGCGTAATAAATATCATTAATGACTTAATATCCAAGACAGATTTGAGTGAACTAATGACGTAATAGGCTTTTTAAGCTAACAATATGCTCTCTATTTGATCGTCCCACGCTAAATTACTATCCAAAATAATACCTAAAAATTTACAAGTTGACGAGGATATTATTTTTTCGTCATTAAAGAAAAATTAAATTCAGAGGAACATCTATACTTATTAAAAATTCACAAAGACCGTTTTTCCATGATTTATCATTAATTTATTAGCAGAAACCCATCTCTCAAATTCACTCAAAACTGTATCAACTTTTTTCAAAATATCAAACTTGTTGTCATACTCACGACATGCAAGCATCGTCGGCATACAAAAAAATTTCCCTTCAGAAATATAATGTGGGAGATCATTAATAATAATAAAAAATCAAAGGTCCATTACGCTACCTTGCGGTGTACCTACATTGACCGGGCATGGTTCAGACTTTCATTGTTATGCTTTAACGATTATCTCTCATCGCTCAAAAAAGAGACCACAATTGATTTAAAATGCCACGAATACCTAATTTGTTCAACTTTTCGGACACATATGAGCATCTAACTGTGTCAAAAGCTTTTGTTAGATCATAAAAATAACAACTACAAATCTACCGACATCCATTTGGTATAAATATGTTGAATGCAGTCCCTATAGCAAGTTCCGTCGATGCCAGGCCTATAACCATACTAACTATCAGAAATTAAGTGATGATTTGTCAAGATAAGAATATATTCTGGTTAGAGATTTTTTCTCAAAAATTTTAGAAAATACACTTTGTGAGATACTAATGTCTTTAAGTACCGTTTAACTGTTCCGTAGGATATTGATCAGCTGGCTCTTGGGATGCTAATATTTCGTTTGATATACGGTGTGCCATAATATATTCTAAATGGCCTGGGTTTCTCCATATATACAGTTTTGATCCCTGGTTTCTCGTTTTGCTCTCACTTACACGCCAAGATAACTCTGAAGCGTTTTTAAAAGGAGGCTTTGGAGTCATTATATGATTGTTCGTTTCAAAGATAGGTTTGTGGTTTCATTCTGACATACCCAGTGGTATCTTGATTCTCGTTTTCCAGCACATTTCGGTCTGTATGCTCCACGCTTTCTTCTAATGTAAATATACATGGGAGAAATTTAGTGCCGGCAACACATAGCAGCCGTGGGTAAATTTTTTGTACGCTCCAAGCCACGCACGAGCAAAGCAAATTAAAAAATTAGTGGTTTCCAATACCCACCACGAACGCCGTCTCTAAGTAAGTGCAAGAAAACTGTGGAAGTGACTTCCTACCTGCTAGGTGGCACGGGACGCTTCAAAGGGACCAGATCGTCTGTCAGAATCGTACTCCGGACGCTTATTAACGAATAGGCAGTTAATTTTCGCACCTAACAGGCGCACCCTCAAAGCCCTTTCTCGGTTTATTAAATTTTGATATAAGTAATTATTGAAATTCGATGTAAAACACTTAATGTAATAAAAAAACAACGTTTACAAATAAACAAGCTTAAATCTTTATTTATTTACCCCAAATGCTATGTTCCTTATAAATGAGACTCTAATGATCACAGTACGTAAATGGAATCAGAAAAATACTATATAGACAATCTTTAATACAAAACACGTCTTCAAACTTCTCTGGCATATTAAAACTAATGAGGTTATGGAAACGTCATATAATAAATTAAATATCAAATAAATAACGGCGCCATCTACCTGTACGGCAAATACTAAAATTTTTATAGCAAACGATAATCTATTATTATATTTATTTGTTAAAGATAGCTATTTTATCAAATATCAACTCGGTGATATTTTTATACAACCCTTACATATAAAAATTACTAAAATACTAAACTAAATGGCGGTTCTTATAAACTAACCCCCAAATTATCGTATGGTGAAAATAAATTACACAAAATATAAGTTTCTGATTAATTTGAAAGAGAACTGAATTAATTCCGTTCTTTTTAGGTGACGTGATTCTAAGGAGATACTAACTTGAAAAGACACGACGCTGGCAAACTCTTGTGCTGGAGAAGGTGGTTCAGTTAGATGGGCCCCCCGGTCTCGGGTCAAAGACATGGAAAAGGCTATCTGGTCGGGAAGTCTTCGTAGGATATTTCTAGGATATTTTCTTGGCAAAATCAGGTATTCGATATGGATTTAACAAACAGGATCTCTATCGATACTTTTTTTTAGGTAATACTTCTTGGAACTTTGATAATTTTTTTTTAAAATTGTGGCAAAAACGTTATAGGAAAATTAAGACAACCGTCGGCGTCGTGTCTGTAGCCACCAACAGATGAGAATTCAAATCATATTCAACGGTCAACAGCCTTCGATTGTTATCACACAGGTCACCAACCTGAATTTTGAAAGATAAAAGCTAACCGTCATTAAAATACCGTTATTTTCTATAGATTGAGGGAATAGCCAACGTTGAACTCAAAACACCCGGAGATTGAAAAATCTCTCCGAGCAAAATATAACAACATAAAAAGATACCAGGTCAGTTTGAATTACATATAAAATAAGTTTACATTACAAAAAGCAATATTTAGCACCTAATGCTAATATTATTCATTTTAATAACTATCTTAACAAATTCATAATTCGCCTGTAGAGTAGGCAACTGAGTACACGCCTCACTTTGAATTACTTGTTCTTTAGTCTAGAACCTTGTTGTGAATGCCTTTAAAATAGATTTCATATCTTAAATATCATAGCAATATATTACCTTATACTTCAAATAATTTATACCGTAATTGAAAGTACTATTGATATAGATTGTATTTCATACTATACTATATTTGAATATTTAAAAACAGCAAGAATGGGCACTTAATTTGGACTACCCAACACTCATATTGATTGAATATTCATTCATTATAAACACGATTTTTACACGACTAGAAAATATGGAACAACTAACTAATATCTATTACAGTAAGTAAAAAAAACATTTACTTTGCAAGTATTTTTGTAATTGTATAATTAAAGTTCTACTATGTACAATATACATTTAAACTTACAGCTAACAGGCTAAAAGATATACGGTCCTTTACTAAGTCTAACTATTGAAACATTTATCATAGAAATAGAAAAACTTTTAAAATGAGTTAGTAACAAGATACATTAATCTAGTTATTAATTTAAAAAAATAGTACCACGTTATTGAGAGTATGCAAATATGTACAACTATATGACACAAATTATGTGGCACGCACCAAGACGAATTTGATAAAAATGGTTTTACACAGTATTGCTAGATATTGATTTATCATTTGGATCGGTGAAGATAGGTTTGTCCGTACTAGCTTCGATTACAATGCCCTTTTTCCCGAATACTTTCCACAAAAATGGTCTCATGGATTCCAGTAACCTGTGTGCTCTAAATCCAGAATCCTAGAACGGAAAAGTTATTTTTGTCTTAATACGGCATTTTTTGAAATTTGTTATTATAGTATCCGAGTCAAACAGATATTGTAAAAATCAAAAACACTCTCGTGTCGTTTTATATTTTACATTAAATTGTTTATACATTTAATCTAATATATACTGGAGAAATAGAATACGCTCCGATCTTTGTGCAGTATCAAAATTAGAGATTTCATAAGTGGTATTTTTAATAAATATGACTTCATTAAGTATTTCTATTTAAATGAAGTGCGAGGGCGTCAGATTCCTGAGAAAGACCGGTCGTAACAATTTATATCAATGGTTCCTGAAGGGATGAGGTTAAGTATCTGCGCGTGCATTTGTACAGACGTCTGACATTCGTTAGCTATATTAAACACATAAAATCGAGATTCCTTAACGTGAGGAACTTGCTGTTTTCCTTGTTGCGGGACTCCAGAAGGTTTAACTTATTAACCTCCGAGGTTTTACTCTACAAATCTACAGTTAGACGGCAACTGATCTACGGCACCCTGGCCTGGTCCTCGGTGCTCTCTGCCATCTAAGAACCTTCATGTGCTCTAGAAACACGAACTGAAGGTTTTATTCGTTGGGGTTTATACCAATTAGGTTGGTGCATATTTTACCTTTCTCAGGTACGTAGAGAGTGAATCTTCATCCTGCTTTAATAACAAGCCAGTGTAGAAAGTACAGCACCAACGAACAAATCTTGAGAATCGTGCTCGGTGCGCCGTGGATCGTGAGAAAATTCCGATTAAGGTGGTAGATGGAGGTTGAGCCTGAAGACCTTCTTGGGAAAGCTGCCGCAGCAAACCTAGCGGGGCCTAGCACGGGCGTCCTCGTGTGATAATCCGCTTATACGCGAGGTGGTCACCCCGCAGGATCGTCCCCGCCTCAGACGTAAGAATAGAATTTGAGGTCACAGGTCTACTTGCAGCCCTTTTTCTAAACGACCCCCTGTTTCTTTTATAAATTCATTATATCACTTTAATTTTATTTATCGACAATGTTTCTATACACTAGACTTTTATAGTTTTTTTTTTAAATTTTATACTGGGTGAGTTTTTTTTTATCCTGAGACAACGGAATATCTCTAAAACACTGCATCAAATCAAAAAAAAGATCTTAAGAAGATTTGTTATAATGTAGGGGGCTCACTGAATGGTGCCGAATTCGATTTCCCACCTCATCCTTCCCAGAGTGGGAGGGGGAACAACTTCGAAATCTTAAATGGGAATCCCCATTTTGTATTGCAGATTCGGATTCTACGCCATCAAGTATGTAGTTTTTGTCTGAAACCTTTTTTCAGTTCGTAATAGATTGCGCTGTAATCGCAAAAACATGATTGTGAACGTCCAGAAAAAATACACGAAAAAGAGAAGCAAGAAAACATGATTTTGTGTTTTTTTTTATTTTAACATAAACTAACATTTCAAAAAGCCATGTGTTCGAAACTATGCCCCTTCACTTCGATACATGTACACAAAGTTTTGCCGACAAGGTGCGATCGCGCGTTTCTTTTTACCGAGTCGTTCAACAGTTCTCTAGCGAAGGAACTGTACAGCCAAGAAAACGTAATCGCCGAAAAATAATTGTTGGAGAAAATAATGAAATCGCGGTATTAGCTGTAGTAGCCAATAATCCGCACATTAGTACTCGAGAAATAGCTCACAAATCAGGAATTTCTCAGTCCACTATCTGCCAAATATTGAAGCGTAGGAAATATCATCCATTTAGAGTTTCCATGCATCAAAAATTTCATGGCGATGATGAAAATCGAGTGCGATTTTGTCAATGGCGCTTCAACGGATATAAGATAATCCCAATTCTTTTGTTCGAGTATTATTTTCTGACGAGGCGACATTCACAAATCACGGTACGGTAAATCGGCACAACATGCATTACTGGAGTATCGAAAATCCGCATTGGTTGCGCTAAGTTGAACATCAACATCCTTGGAACGTAAATGTTTAGAGTGGAATAATTGGCAATAAGCTTATTGGCCATATTTCATCGATGGAAACATGGACCAATCAACATGACGGTTGTGCAGCACATTATTCAAGAATAGCACGAGAAGTATTAGATGGAGCCTACAATCGTCTATGGATCGGGAGACGTGCTCCAGTGTCTTGGTCTGCAAGATCGCCAGATCTTACTTCCCCTGGCTTCTTTTTGTGGGGCCACTTAAAGTATGAAGTTTATACAGAAGTGCCAACCACGAGGGAAAACATGATTGAGCGAATCACTAACGCTTGTTCAAGGATTACGCCGGAACACTTCTCAGTTGTGTGCAATCATTCAATTGTGAATAAATAAATGTATCGAAGTGGAAGGGCACATTTTCGAACACATTTTCTGAAATGGGTATGATAAAGTAAAGTTCTTCGTTGTTGAATGGCTTTTTGAAATGTTATTTCATGTTAAAATAAATAAACACAAAATCATGTTTGCTTGCTTTTCTTTTTTGTGTATTTTTTCTAGACGTCCACAATCATGCTTTTTTGCGGTTACAGCGCAATCTGTTACGAATCGAAAAAAAAGTTTCAAACAAAAACTACATACTTGATGGCGTAGAATCTGAATCTGCAATACAAAATGGGGGTTTCCATTTACGATTTCAAAGTTGTCCCCCCTCCCACTCTGGGAGGGTGAGGTAGAGGATCAAGTTCGGCACCATTCAGTGAGCCCCCTACATTATAACAAATCTTGTTAAGATGTTTTTTTGATTTGATGCAGTGTTTTAGAGATATTCCGTTGTCTCAAGATAAAAAACTCACCCTGTATATACATCTGACACTTTACACCACTTTGACACATTCTGTTTATAAAAGAACTGTGATATTTATTACGGTATAAAATTGTGTGGGTATTGCGATCTATTTAATAAAACTACTTTTTTATGACCTGAATATTTTGTCATTGTTAATAACTTCTTCAGGAGGTAATCTAGAATATTATAATAGTGCATGAAACAATAATAATGAAAATATATCAACTATACTTACAATTTGAATATAATGATATAATTTAAAGTTATTGTAATTGAGAAATGTTGAATAGTGAAAAAAACATTTTTGTCAATAAAGTAAAGTTACTAGATATTATGTACAATATTGCAATAGATATGGTTGAGTTAATTTGTATCTCTTTTAAAATTAACTGAATTTTGACTGTTAATATGCATCATTTCTAAAAAAAAATCGTTTTTTGTAACTATTTTCAACGTCAAGAGTTTTAGTGTTATCATAATTTGTAAGTGTTTGTAAAAAAAGAGGTACATATACCGTAGTCGACAAAATTTAACTTTAGTATAGGTATCTTATACTATGCATAAGATGACCTTGCAATACGCACCGACGCCAATTTTGAAACGATATTATAATAATATAATAAATAATAATAATTTACAGAAGTAAAAAATCAGATTTTTTTTATACACTTCATCAATGCATTTCCAGAATGCCCAGGGAATGACATCGAATACTCGGAATGGAATTAATCGTAACAAATATTCCATCTTCAATTGTTTATAAAACAATAGTAAAATGTATTATAATAACTCACATATAATTTTTTTTTAGTCTTAGATTACTGGATTTTTGGGACATTAATCAACAGTAAATTTAGAAATATTTTTTTATGGAGGATGCTCCAAAAATTGAAGTCTTAAATATTAAATTTGCCACTGGATGCACAAATATTTTCCAAAACCAGCACATTAATGTTTAAACTTTTTAGAAGGTATTTAATAAATAACGATCGGGAATGATGATATATGAATCACCAACTAATTGGAGAAAAATTGATGAAAATTATTTCCATGTATCTTTTTTTGCATATTAAATCTGACTAATTATAGCAATTTCTAATTTGCTTAAATCATATAGAAAGTCACACTAATTGTGAAATGGAAATACAATGTTTTGCTTAAATGAGTATTATATATGTGGGATGAAGAAAAGCAATTCTGGACGATCAATAATATAGCTTTACTGCATATCGTTTAAGTTTAATTTTGTGCAATTGCATCTAAAAGATACCCGTGGTGATTGTCGTGTACCCGACACTCTAACTCCTGTTCTTTCTAATTTGTATATTCCATATTATTATTATTATTGCCGGCAGATTAATCAAGATTTCCATCTAAACAAGATTCTCATTTTGTTTTAGGTAAGCTTTGAAATGAATAATTTATTAGGAAGGTTATTAAAAACTTAAGTGGCCTCGCTCTACAAAAATTTCTTCATTACTAAGATTTATAGAGATGTACTCTAGAATAGAATATATATAATTGATACAGTAACTAATTTGAGTCTATATTTTATTAAATTCCATTCGCTTGCATATATATTTCAGGACAGTGAAAGTTTCAACGTTTATATATTGCATAATAATGACAAATTTACAAATGGATAAAATCTATTTAGTATAATTTCTAGCTTTGAAGCAGTAGTATTATTTGCAACTACAACTCGCTAAAACAGTTTGAGGCAAATAAGAGATTGTTATTATGTTAGTTCTACATAGGTGTGATGCTCTATAGACGGTAAAATAATTAATTCTTGACAGAAGGAAAACGAGTAGAGGTAATTTATTAAATCATGGTATAGTTAGGTACTCTAAACTTACCAGCATAAAATTTCCTATCCTTTTTGAAATGTTTGTTATTAAACTAAATCCACTATTGAAGAGTTCTGCAGGTACAGCAGCAGTGACTGGTTCGTACTTCTCGTAAATAACAATGTCCTCCGTTGTTGTTGGACGCTTTGTGGTCGACGTAGTGTGAGTTGATGCTGAAGACGATGATGCAATTGATCTGGGCTAAAATTTAAATATTAACCATTACACTATAGTTTAAACGCTTTCATATCTATGCTATTCTGACGATCCCATTATGGTGTTAATGGGATCGTTTTAATTATAAATATTTCTTAATTTATAATTAAAAAGTTAAATTTGATATAAACCTGTGTGTAAATGTTGCAATGTGACATATTTTCGCAATCGACTGCTAGATAATTTGTACATAATTGGGCAATTTAGTTTATTTGCATCTCATATAGGTACGTATAGTAATGTCATATGATATTAATATATATGTCATATACAATTCAATATTTGCTTATATCAAAAGCGCAATAGTATTGTAATTTATAGAGAGCCATAATGAAATATTTTTTTCTTGCTCTTGTCTGGATGTTACAAAAATTAGATTTTTTATTCTGTACTCGAAAGCAATAGATGCATATATACATATTGTGATAAATTAATTTTAATTTATACATATTTTTTTTTAATTTACTTTGTTTTTGTTAAAGTTAAGGTTACTATAAAATCTAATATTGTATATGTTACGTAAATAAAACAATAGTATACCACTAATAATTTGATTTATTTTTTTTCATAAAGCTATTTACAAAAATTGTAATGTAATTTATTAGGGCTGTGTATGTACACATTGGTAGGAAAGTACAATTTTATAACACTTATGCTAGATATCTACCACAGTAGTTAATATAAGTTATAAATAGTAGAATTTGAGCAAACATATATATAATGGCAAAAGTGTCAACAAAGCATAATTAACAAGATGTATGTATAGTACACGTTCACTATTATTAAATGTGAACAACTACAATCCTAACATTTAACAATCTTAAAGTATAATGACTAACATATTTTGGAGACTACTCGTATACGAGTAGGTACAAATTTCATCACATCTACTTATGTAATTCTTCACGACGAATGTGGGTTAGTTGCCTTGGTCGAATTTTTTTGAAAAGAGTTTTTTTCTTACTTTCACCTATGTATTATAATTTTGAATATGTTATTCGTTTCAAATACTACGCCATAATGAAAACTATGAATGCGTTGACACATGATTGCGTTACGTTAAATTATGGTTTATAGGTATGTATGAAAATAGGCAAAGCGTATCATCTAAGAGTAAGAAGATATTTAAAAATATATATGTACAAAATGCAAAAATAATAAAAAATAAATTTGGACTAAATTCAACGCAGTCAGTGTGTTTGATTGACATTTGACTGACATTTTGAGGTGTGTATTATTTCTAATAGTTTGCGTAGTAATGATGGACAAAAAATAACAACAAATTTATTCAGATCTAAGACTTTAGCGACCGTAACCACTATGCCCTCCGGCCGAACCGAAACCTTTTACTGCACTTATGCTGCCTAAAAGGTTCCCAATTCCAAAACCTGCACTAGCAGTGGCATGGTCAACTGCCGGTGCAGGTGCAGGAGCAGGGGCAGATGCATGCGCTGATCCTCCACCTAATAAACCTCCTGAGCTGCTAGCGAATTTTTGAACAACGGCACCTATTAAAGGACCTGCAGCTTGTAGTTTTTGACCGACTGTCTCCGTGATGATTCCTGTCAAAGATATAACGGGGTCTTTCGGCGGATAAATGCCCTGTGCTTTATTTTTAGCTATGTTTGTCTTGTCTAGTTGAGCCACCCAGTGCGTTTTTTGATCGATGAAGGAATTGATTTTCTGTGAAAGCGGTTGGATTTGTGAACAGACAGTGAACATTCTATTGTGTAGAGTAATGCGAATTTAACTAATTTAATGGAAGCTCAAGAAAGCACCATAATTCCTTTTTATATAAAACATTAAAAAAGCTTTTTATATCTTCATCAAGTATGTTAAGATTAATTGAGTCATTTCAGATATTTTCTTTTATACTTACGTTAAATACAAATCCTAGTAAAGCGTTCTTAATGCCAAATTTAGCTTCAACTTTTTTTTTATCCCGCCATACATCGTCATGGTGTTCTCCCTGCAATACAATTATCTCTATTAATATACATAAGTAGGTACATATATACCTATATACAAATACTAGAAATGAGATAAATCATTGGAATCTGGTGTCAGTTATGTGGTAAATGTCATAATTTCGTATACTTTCACTTTATTACGAAATGTGTTAAATAATGGTTCCCTATGCATAAATAAACTTATTCAGTTGCAATTGTTCATACTTTATATTTACTGTCAATAACAATGAGAGGAGATTACGTTTTAATGTATGTTTTTATTGAGAATATAATAGACTATTAAGATAGGAACAATATTAGATTACTGGTAATTTTATTTTTATGTGTTATTTTGATTTTTGTGGTTAAGCAATCTAGCCAACTGTATTTCCGGAATGATTAAGAAGCGGTAACATGAATTAGTAGTAATTTAATGCATTTTTGCTTTAATTGAGTACCTATTTGTCTGCGTTTGGAGTGATTTTAGATGACCTATAACTCTATCCCAATTAGATTTGGGTCGATATTGTCCATCTATATCCGTTCATAGCAATATTTTGAAAAGCAGCTATCAGTTTATTTTATCAAAGGTTCCTGAGAAGTACCTCTGTACTACTACAAATTATGTAATGGAGAAATAAAATTTGTCAATGACGTATGAGATTTAATTTATATTATCTGATACACTATAGTATATAATGATCCAGGTTTCAATGCTTAAGGGTTATTTGAGTGTGATTGTTATCTTCGCAGATGATAGTAATTCTTTTCTCTGCTTTCCGTTTTGTGTGCAGTGTTTTGAATTGCTTCAAACTGTTAGTAGTTAGCTTAAAATTTTCGTAAATAAAATTTTAAATTCTTACTACTTGTATAAATTTCTACATATCTTTACATATATTAAACATTTCTATTGTATGTTTTAATCCAAATAGGGCTGCCTTGAAAGTGTCCTGAAAGAGCATCTAATTACAGTTATTAAATATATCAATTCAATTTTTATGTTTTAAGTAAGTTATCAGATATGCTATCTTTACAGTTTACAAACTGCAAAGATAACATTCCTGTGAATGATCTTTTAGTTTACTTAAATGCAAATTATTATTGTGGACATACGATGTTTAATGTATTTATTATTGTTTTTTTTTTGTTTTATGTTTGCCAGCCAAGATATTTAATTATATATTTTTGTTCTTGGGTTAAGGAGGTTACTGCTGTTTTTTGGCATAGAGTTAATATGTTTTTTTTTTAGTTTTAAGAAATAATTTAAATTTTCCATCTTCTAATGCTTTTGATTATAAAAAACTGGGAGGCTGAGTATAAGTTATTGAAAATTGGGAAACAGTTCTACTTTTTTGCTTTACGCGTTGTAACTCTCAAAAAATAATGGACGACTAATACAAAATAACAAACTTACAAAAGATAGAAAAAGTGTACCTATGAAAGGAAGTAGGTACAAATCTTCCAGACTAATAATACTGCCGTTGCTATTCAGTTTGCGCCGTATAAAACAAGTAAAAAAAAAAACGGTGAAATATTAACTCCTACACAAAATCGAAACATTTTTCTTGTAAACTGTTAAGGATATAAACAAGGATATAAAAAAATAAAGCTTATTTTTTATAAATTTTAGAAAAACAATAATATATGATTTGCGGCCTGAGATGATTTAAAATACCTACCAAATTCAGTGAAAGACAAAAGAAATTGATATGGAACAGATAAATTTGATCACTAAGTTTGGAAATTGATAACAAAATTAACAAATAAATATGTTAAAGAATCGCAGGCTACAAATACAAAAATATATAGTTTAGTGGAATAGAAGAAAAAAAAATGTGAAATCTTGTAACTAGATTAATTCTATTTTTGGTTTTTGGGAAAAAAATTTTCTACAAAGGTTTTGTAAAATGCAATGCCGCATAACCTAAAAATATTTTAAAACATACAGAGCGTTCAGGATGACTGGGTTTTTCCATTAAAGCTCTATTTTTGCTTTTAGCAAAAAAACTTTTCTACAAAAGTTTTATAGAATCGAATGCTGCGTAACCTAAAAATATTTTTAAATATACCGGGTGTTCAGGAAGACTGGGTTTTTTCGGTATAGCTCTATGTTTGCTTTTAGGAAAAAATGTTTTCTACAAAAGTAATAGAATTGAATGCTGTGTAACCTAAAATTATTTTTAAATATACCGAGTATTCAGGAAGACTGGGTTTTTTCGTTATAGCTTCATTTTTGCTTTTAGGAAGAAAATCTTTTCTACAAAAGTAATAGAATTGAATGCTGCATAACCTAAAATTATTTTTAAATATACCGGGTGTTCAGGAAGACTGGTTTTTTCGTTATAGGTCTGTTTTTGTTTTTAGGAAAACATTTTCTACAAAAGTGTTATAGAATTCAATGATGCATAAGTTAAAAATATTTTTAAATATACAGAGTGTTCGCGAAGACTGGGTTTTTGATTACAGCTTTCTTTTAGCTTTAAGGAAAAAATCTTTTCTACAAAAGTATTATAGAATTCAATGGTGCATAAGTTAAAAATATTTTTAAATATACAGAGTGTTCGCGAAGACTGGGTTTTTGATTATAGCTTTCTTTTAGCTTTAAGGAAAAAATATTTTCTACAAAAGTTGTACAGAATTCAATGCCGCGTAACCTAAACATATTTTCGTCTATACAGGTTGTTCCTAAAAGTAAGAACAAAAGAAAACCACTTAAAACGTACTGCACATTATAAAAGATGATTTTCAAGTGAATGGACGGACTTCAAAAAACCACCTTCCTCACGGACTAGATGGGCAGCATCTAGTAAGTGGTTATAATATATACTGAATTTGCGACAGTGGATCTACAGAATGTTGTTACTAATTAAAATAACGGCAAAATACAGTGTTCAAAGAGGATGAACTGGAACTCTCCCTTTTCAGTTCAACGTAATTACCGTCATTTCCAGTACATCTGAAATTACTAACCGTTTAATATGAATTTATGTTATATACTTATGAAATTTTTAAATTTAGTTTTTCCATGACAAAAGTTAAGTAATCATGGGCGAATCAATTTTCAGAAGATAGGTTCTAGCATTGCTTTTCGTTCATTTTCAAAATATTTTTATGAATTTTTTGAATTTGAAGCTCCTTCAGTTTATATTTAAGGCACAAGCTGGTCTATGGTAGCGAGAGATTTTGAAAACATTAATATTTTGAAGCTAATCTTAGGTTGCTATGGATTTATTACGTATTTATTATTATGGAAATTATTGCTGTTACAGCCAATTCTGCACGCTATGCCGACATGATACATTAGTTTCTAACACAGCAATTGAACCTGCTTCCATAAAACAACGAGAATACATGGTTCCAGCAAGGTAGTGCTACTGCACATACATCAAGGGTATCAATGATTGCTGTGCGACGCCTGTTTCCACATCGCGTTATTTCTAAACACAGGGACATTGAGTGGCCACCAACGATGTCAGATCTAACGGCGTGCCCCTCTTTTTTCTATAAGTTCATGAAATCGTACGTTGAAATTCTGTCTAG
Organism: Protaetia brevitarsis; assembly: GCA_004143645.1. Classification (NCBI taxonomy): domain Eukaryota; kingdom Metazoa; phylum Arthropoda; class Insecta; order Coleoptera; family Scarabaeidae; genus Protaetia; species Protaetia brevitarsis. The sequence goes on from RXPK01004207.1 coordinate 45,992, forward strand.
CACACCGCAACATACCTAGCGGAATTTTGGCAATATCTTGAATAATTTTTCTTTTCAGTTCCGGAATATCTCGTGGTTTATCAATAAAAATCTTGCTTTTGAGATAGTTCTACAAAAAGTGATTACTTTATACGATACTTTTGGTAGGGCTATCTCAAAAGCAAGATTTTTATTGATAAACCACGAGATATTCCGGAGCTGAAAAGAAAAATTATGCAAGAAATTGCCACTATTCCACTAGATATGTTGCAGCATGTTAGACAGAATTTCAACGTACGACTTCATGAAATTATAGAAAAAAGAGGAAGTCATTTGCCCGACATATTTTTGAAGAAGTAAAAACGGCCAATATTTGTCTTTGTACTGGTATACTATGTTAGTTAAATACTGTTGCTTTCAGAATAATAAAGTTCTCAAAAACTGCCGCAACCATGTACCACTTTGCACTTCAATGCAAGCAATTTGTTTGTATTGAAATTTGCTTGAAAAAAGTCTTAATTTTTAACTTACTCTTACATACGACATACGTGTGTACATAACAATCAGAACTATATAGAAAGTAAGAGGTTTTCTTTAAAATAAGTTATGTGGCCGAACGAACATATGACAGTATATATTTGAATGCACTTATACAGCTATAGCATTTTTATTGTTACCAATGACCACAGAAACAATGAATTTTTGATTGACTATTGATCTGAAACAGGAAATAGAGAAATTAAGTTTATGTAAAAACATTAGTTAAATTTAAAGTAAAGTGTAGCGCAAAATGTTTTGGAAACGGATCATATCTTACTTAAAAGCTGTGATTTTCAAGAATTAGTTAAGACAAGTTAGTTTACAAATGTTAACAAAAAGTTTTCAAAAATACAGTTGGTTATGAAAAGGCGAAATATGGATAAATTTCTTTTAAAGCGATGAGAAAGCAATAATGGTTGAAGCGTGCCGTTTCTGTGAAATAAGAGATAGGCCTTATTTGTAATTGTGAGTCCTAATTACTATCAGCTCGAAAACTACACCAGGAAAGTACGCAAAAAGTACATAAAGCAAATCAATACGCATAGACACATACTGACAGAATGACAACTATTATGAGTTATGAGTATACTCTTGTTTTGGCGAAGTAGGAATTACCGTGATATTGTATGTATATCTGTAGGAGGTGTAAGGTTATGAGTAAGTCTATGAACATCATCCTTATGGAATGCAATATGCCTAGAATTCACCATTAATTTCATTAAAATTGAAGCAAAAATTATAATATTAGCACGCTTCAATCATTTTAGTTTTCATAATAGAAAGGACAATGTTTTTGCTGATATTGGGAGAGATTATTATATATTTTTCTTTCTAAATACCTGTTAATAAATGAAAACAATGTATTTTAGAAGAAGCCCACAACTAACAATGTTCTCATCAATGTTCAGCTGTTTATTATGATTTATAACAACTTGGTCGGTTGGTGATGAATGATGAATAAAAGTTATATATACACATGATGTTCATAATGACATTTTCCGATATAGTTATTTCAAAAATTTGATCATTTGTCATTTAGACGCTGTAGATTTGTTTTTAACAAGGGACATAGAGGTAAGAGTCAATCATCAAATCGATTTCTTACTCATATTATTTACTAATACAATAGACCATAAAAGTTGTTTGGTTTAAATGTGATAAATAACGATAAATATAAGTTAGTAATGTTTACAGAAAAAAATTACAAATACAATTAGGCAACGTAGGTACTGTCAAAAAATGCGTGATGTACTAGTTGCCTAGTTTTGTATTCCATTTGTTTGTTAGACGTTGAATATGCATATTAATTATAAAAGTCGCCTTGATAAAATGGATTGCTTATAGATTTTTAAGGATACATTTCAATTTTATAAACAAATTTATGAATAAATACATTTCGTTTCATTATAAAGCAGTAAAGTGAGCGGAATATTGCAATAAGTTGTTTTCTTTGTATTAAAATTGCACTGCACTTGTGCTGCACACTGCCAATGTAAGAAATTATAATATCAAGAAAAAGTCGCGTGCTTCAAACACTTTTTAGATGTTGTACTTGGAGTTACTCAACGCAGGATCTGGGTTTACCTTTACGTTTATATAATTTAATTCTCGACAACTTTAACTAAGGGAACGGTGCGATTGTTGTATGCAGTGAATGCTCTAAATGCATAACGCAAAACAGTAATTAGTGGTACTTTCATTGCCATACGTTCCAGTTCACTGTAGTTGGGTTTACTCAATTAAGAAAGTTTCAACATTTCGTACGCATACGTTTCAAAGAGTAACACAAGAAATATATCAATAATGTAAATAAAATATTTAATAATAATTATTTAAAATCATGCAACTATATGTAACATCAAATAGGTTACATTAATATCGTAAAATGTTTTCAAACGCATTATTAAGTAGGCAATTATTACATGTATATATATATACAAGATGTTTAACCGTAGTAAAGGATTGTATGTTATACAGCGCCATAATCCTTAGTATACCGCTGAATAGATTTTTATTCGCATTATTGATATTACTTTTGTATTTTAAAACTGGTACGAACTAAATAATATATGTAGTAAGTCACGAATAAATAACTAAGGTACAGCAAAATTTACAGTAATGTTTGAGTAGAAAAATATACTTTTAAGTACTGTTGTGGGTGCTAAAGAAATGTAAATTAGAATTAAATTGTTGATATGGAATATTATCAGTATTAATATGTGTAAATATTATAATTAGGTAATTGGTGTGTGAATAAACATGGAGATACTATGTTTATAATAAATTTAATTGTTGGGATTAAGCTTTTCCTGTACGAACTCTCGTGGGGGAATCTAGTGCATGAGCTGGAATCTGTCATAAATTTTATAAGTTAAAACATTTGCAAGTTATAAAAATGTTCCTTGAAAATAAAGTGAGGGTCCATTGTTATTTAAGCTATTGTAGAAGTTACAGATACGTAATATGAAAGTTACGTTAATTAATCTAATTCAATTAAGTATCTGCTACAAATTGAGTATTTTACTTACTAGTTTCATATATGATTTGTGCAAACGCGATGAATTTGAGAAAATTTCGTTGGAAGGAGGTTGTCTTTTCTGAGACGATGCTTTTAAAGTGTTATGTATATAACATTTTAATTTTTGAAATATGAGATAATAATAAATATGCTCATTTTTAAATAGTTTTACTAATAATATAGTTTAATTACTATAATTAATTCCTTATAATATATATTTATTAATGCCAGAAACGATTTTTATTTAAATTTAAACAATAATTAGAATACCCAAATAACCTTATGTGCCATATAATAAACGGCAAAATGTTCGCGACAGAAACGTTGAGTAGTCGTTTAAAACCACATTAGTCGAATACTATTATACTATTTAACTATTATAACTATATATTATATATACTGTGTGCATTATCAACGATTATGGCGCAAATATTTTATCTTCTTCATACCAAATTATTGGCATAAACCTAAATTAGGCATTTATTTGACAGATTTTATTTATTTGCATATTTTAAACATGTTACAGGTGAATGTGAACTGTTTGCAGAATATTATTTATTAATATTTGTAAAGGAGTTTATTAACAACTTTAACTCAGGCAGAAATAATTTTATTCATTCTACATACTTCTTTTGATTTAACTATAATATTTTGCAGTATTACCACTGATTGATGTAATATTTATCAGTTACTACTTTAAGCATAAGAATTTGCATTTGCTTTTTCAAAAGAAACTAATTTTATTGTAATTAGTACATATGCTCCAGGTAGGTAACAGCAGGTTGCTTGAGTGGAGGTCACGTTTAATTATAAATGTTGTTCAGTTCATTCGCTTTTATAAATTTCCATTTACTGATGCATAACATATAAATGAGGAAATGCGGAAAACTGTTCACACAGGGAGTTAAGATAAAGTAGATCTTTTACCGTTAAAACAGAATTATCTTGTAAATTAAAGATGAAAGTTACCAGAGAAAGTAATATGACGCAAGTTGCTGAAGATGAACTTTCTTTGTGCATGTTTATCTGAATGTAGTAATGCCGTACTTTTTCCTCTTGGGATTACAGCTGCAATGCATTGTTATCGGATAATCAATTGTTTAGTTATTTGCATATAATGCATTAAAATCTATCAATGCAATTTCGTTTATTTTAATAGATAACCGAATATTTACACATCTTCAAATAAATTCTATTGTTAATCAACAATGGCCCGTAGTGTTTAAAACATTCTAGTACCTAGTAAAGAAGTGTCGTTCTACAATTTTTATAGAAAACATGAGTATCTATATGTAACCTAGAAGAAAAATTAAATAACTTTAAATTAGTTATACGTACGTGTCCAGGTTCTATATGAGCATCTACTTGGATCTGCCTCTTCGTTAACGATCTACTTTCCGTTAAACTGCATATTGAAATTAGAACAAGAAGGGCCAATATCCACGTTTGCCTCATTTTTCTAGATATAAGCGAAGAAAATGCGTTAGTTTACATCTAAAGATATGTTGAATCATAGGTATGTGTATATGAAGAATTTAAATTACTGTATTAGAAAGCAAGTGAAAATGAAAGTTGTTTTAAGGAGTTTGTACAGTTGACATCGTGTAAGTAGTGATTCTTGTACTTCATTATTGAATCCGAGAAAGCTTTAAATATTAAGAATTATTTATAAAAATAATTAGAACTAATATGATATGCAAGATTTAAATTAAAAGGAAATTAAAAGAAAAAATATATACAATACCGATGCGTTATTATACTTGATTAATACCGGTAACACAAAATAATAAATTGATGAGACACATTATTTCCATAGAATCACACTTCACAATGTTGGTTATCACTATTAATTTATAAGTTTGAAAAAAGGCGCCAAATGGGTATTAGGTAATTTTACTCATGGCGTGAAAATATTACCGTTGTTACATTCGTGTACGTAATGATAAAAACAACGTCTTACACTTAAGAGTGGTGGCCAAGAAGTGAATGTGATAAAGCTTTAAAGTTCGTCTTATTTCTAGTTCATATGTAGGTCGTTCACGTAGCCTTTCTCACTGTTCACTTGAGGGCGCTGGAATACATGAATGTGCCGCAAGAGGGTCAAGGAATATATACCTTCTAGCCGATGTTACGTTTGCTCTTATCATACATATATCCCACCTTGCGCCTATGAGTACCAACTACCAACTACCAAACACAATACAAAATATTATATGTGTATACATATTTATTCCATTTAATACGTTTTGTAATTGTGAGCGCCATTGAAAGTATTCACACTATTAAATAGTAAGACAAAAAATTATTATTTACAGTTAAAGTAATAATATTCTCTTACACAATATTTATCTTTAAAGTAAGCGAATGTTAAATGTCCCCGTGAATAGAAACATTATAGATGTTGGGAAGGGTTGACATCACAAACTAACACGATGGGGTTACATTTTAGCATCGGTGCTGTAAGTCAGTTTGGCGTTAAGTGTAATTTCCTATATCTTGCCTCTTTTTGCCGGAGAAGAAACATTCATATTTAATTGGCTGAAATATTGTTGTTCTTTTTTTTAAATGCAATATGGTATATTGTTATGTTTTTATTTTTTCAGAGTCATAGTTCGACACAGTTTGGAACATTAAAATGATAAATACTTAACTAACTACCAAATAAAAGTGTTATTATTTTATATATGTATTAGTTATTTTTTTAATAATAATACCTGTCTGTATTACAATTGTCATTGCAAATATCATTACTATGAATACGAGTAGCGTATGTAAATATTTCTTTATTTTACAAATGACGTTCAGGGGATACTAGTTTGAGGTAAAAATATTTTTGTTAGAGAACAGGAAAGGTTATGACTTATTTTCCTGAAACAATTATTTCGGGGTTTTAATAGTTCATTAATTAATCTTAGATTTCTTCTCACATAATAAATAATGAATATTAAAATGGTATTTTTTAAAAACCTTCCCTTTTTTGATATTTTAGTATATTGGAGAAAAAGCATTTGAATGACACGAGTCTGGGTGAACAAGAGAGAAAATATCTATTCTTGGTAATGGAAAGAATTCTTGTAAAGTTTCATCCTCCCACTCTACCCCATGTAGGTAATTGTTGAAATGACAATATAATAATTATTAAATACTGAACACACGATTAACTTCTGTAATTTGCTGCAGAGCTGTTTAGAAAGAAAATCGTTATTAAACATAAGAATGTTTTAGGTTTAAATCAGTAGAATATGCTTCATTATTAGGTTATTATGCCGTAGAAGGAAGCGCGTGAGGAAGTCTTACCGGTAAAAATAGATTCCCACTGGTATACTGATAGCTCAAAGACTAATGAGTTCAGAAGAGGTTCAAATCCTTCTTCTTTGCGACCTCATCTGCGCCCTAAACAAGTTGGGTACCCAGAGGAAAACAATATTGGCCTCAAAGCCCACTAATATGCGTGCGGAGGAATACGACAGATGTACTGCTCAGACTAGGATTATCAAAGCTGTCCATTAGATTTGGCCCTTGGCATTACAAAATCAGAAATAATATCCATAGATAATATAAATATATATGAATATAAATGAGCTCAATGAGTGGTAGTAAAAGTCACCAGACAAAGACAGACTAGTTCTTAAAGGAGCAACGATTTCAATTTACAAAGGACCTATTGAATAAAGGCAGGAAAACAATTAAAATGATAGTACCTTACAGGTTACTGTAGATTAAATAGCCGTATGTATACCAAAGGCTTGG
>RXPK01004208.1:0-58218 GCA_004143645.1 Protaetia brevitarsis
CGAATGTAAGGCGTTTCAAAAAATTGAGAAAGAATTGTGATCTAAAAAATTTTGTCTTTCCAATTATTACTTCGTTTTATGTTTGAAGTTTGAATATACACCATGTAAGTGGAACCTATTACCACAAGTGCAAACGAACCTTCAAACTCAGATAAAGTATATAAGATACAATTATATACATTTAAATCCATCGGCTGCATACTCAAGACTTCCGAGGAAAATATCAATTGCGGGAAATTTGAACACGCAGATTTCCATCTGCGTGTTAATTGTTATCGGGTATTTAGCAATAAATTTGCTAGGTTCACACTCCTCACCAAGCGCATTCATAAGTTTACTACGGCTATACAATGAATGAAGTGAAATGGTCTTTTGTTTATCGTTTGAATGATGCAAATTACATGTCACCGTCAAAACGATAATATTTAAGTTTATTCTGCCAATAAGTTGTCTAATTTTAAAAGCAATCAGAATTCATCCTGTAGTCATTAAAGTATGACTTTTTAATATCTGTATTATAAAATAGTAAAACCGAATAGTATGAACAGAGCTATACAGCCATTTTCAAATTTTACAACTATTAATTTGGAGTTTGAACAAACGGACATTTACACAAAAATTACACTGATAAAAATGGGCTAAGTAAAGTGTTACTTGATAAAAAATTATTTACATAGATAAGTTTTACTTGGAACTATTCTCTTAATTAATACCTCAAGCTAAACATTTCCTGAATGCAAGTTTGTTCTGTAAATAGTGGCTTTTTAACCGGCTATTTAACCAAGAAACAGCCGGGACCTGACAAATTTGTGGTAAAACGTTTACGTTATGATACTGGTACTGTATCTAACTACAGCACATGCTTAGTAGAAGTAACAACAATGCTGAATAGGTAACAACTTGCACAACTATGATTATTTAGTTTTGCTGCACCCTCCGTGATTGTTTACTATTCTTGATTGGCTAGTGCGACGGGAGTGAATAGTAGGGTTACGGACGTGGGAAAAGTGCGAAAAAGGGTAATGCGAAGCGGCGGCCATTGTACCAGTTAGAACGCAAAATATATGAAAAAATACCGGGTGGGTTACCAGGCCCATCCGTATAAAGAATACAACGAAAGATACCGACCTATAAGCAATCGATGTTTCAAGATTGCAGTTTTAACCACGTGCTGGATATTTGAATTCCATCTTGTGGATATATGCGCTCGTTGGCGAATTAAAATGGATACGCCGCAGGTGAAGTACAGTCAGTGCCACCTGCATTAGGGATCCCCGACGAAGTAGCCGTTTTCGAGGCGATCAAGCGACATAACCGCCACGTACCTGACAGAGATCAACTCGCCGAACAACGCCCAGGCAAAGAACCAACAAAAACAAAAAGTTTACTGCCTAGATATATTACTTTCTTTGGTTATTAGTTGTAACTTCAAAGCCCATATTCTCTTTGTCCATTTGTTAGATTTCATAATAACTAAATAACGTTTCAAGGGGCCCATTTACCTTATTCTTTATTGCTTGGGTCATTTTCATTATTAAGGAAATAATTTATGAGCATTACGTTGCAAATTGTTTAAAAAAAACTGTTGTTAAAGAAAACATATCTTTCTCATATCAGATAGTCACTGTGTTTCTAAATCAAATAAAAATATTACAATAATTGCTTTTTTTTCTAAGTATAAGTATTATGCACCATCTTTAGCCAAAAATAAATGCAATTTGAATCTCAATTATCAATGCAATCGAAGCTACAGCATACTGAATAGTAATTAAAATTATTTGCAAAACAATTTGAAATACGCATTGCTCGGTACGCAGTACTTATAGTTGCGGTTGCATAAATAATTGAAGCATTTGCGGAAACTTTTTTTTGTACTTTATCAGTTGTTCACACAGAGTACACAGTAAGCTACTTAATAAATATTCACTAAAGTTCCTCGTTTCCTACACTACCTATAGCTGAACAACAAATTTAAGGTAAGTATTTTGTATATTTATAGCAAACCATTACCTTCTATATATCAGGTATTTAGTGAACGTGCATTAATGATACTCTTTCCTTATCACAAAGTAATCTAAATAGCTTGTATTAATAATGAGGTGTGATAGCCATTATAGAATAGTTCACTCACAGCAATACACCTACTCATTGACAAGGCAAATCTTTGCTTATTGCAACTACATATATTCTTTGGCTTAACTACTTCAGTTTAATTATCATAAGTAACTTCATAAGTATGAAGCAGATCGTAAGTAACTTAGATTGCGTCTTGTTAGTATCAGTGTTTAGGATCTCTTTTTTACTAGTGCTAAGTAATCTGTGCTTTTGTCCCTATTCAGCTGAACTTTTTACTTACGATAATGTATTTTTTTTATGCATATTAACTTTTTTCTCAGTGTAAGAAAATCAAATCATTAGCATCATCCGATAGCTAAGCTTCTATAAATTTGGAGTACGTTTAACACACCGCCAGCTCATGTTTTGTGTCATTGCAATTAAGAAATGCCTATAATTTTTACGGATGGGTCGTAGAGTGATGGTGGTACAGAGGCAGCTTTGTGGTTTATGCTAATGGTATTGAAATATATAATCAGAAGTTTAAAATTGGGGATCATTGAAATAATGTTCAGACACAATTAGTTACAATAAATCACGTAGTTACTGACTCTTCCTACCTCGGAAGGATAATATAATAATAATTTCCTGGCTATCAATAAAAATGCCTGTGATTACTTCCCAGATCCTGCCCCCAGAGGGTTTTCCAATGGTTTTCCCTTACTCCTTGGCGAATGCTGGGAGAGAACTAAAGTCGTTTCATGAGCGCAAAGATAACTGATAGCTGACCGGTTTATTATATTTTTATTATTATTATTAATAATCATAGGAAAATTATTTAGCTAGAGTAGGAACATTTCAATTGTTACGGAATTCATGTATTACTTAGAATAGGTAGCCTCGTGTAGTATCTTTTAGATGGAGCACGTTTTGTTATGCTTTGCTTTCCATAAAAACAGTGAACTATGAAGACAGAAACAATTACTTTAACACTTTTGCGTTTACGTTCAAGTAGATCTTCGGTTCTGACATGATTACGCACTCCTTCGTATGCACCAAACCACAACAGTTATTCCAATGTTGGATCAATTTGCTACCATAGGTGTTGTGCCAATGGTAAGTTCTGGTCTCAGAAATTGCTCTGCAGTACTCTTTTTCTTTATTTTTGAGAGTAAGTGAATGCCCATTTACCCAGATTAAGGATAGATTATTAGCCGTTCCCAATATAATGTGGAGGAACTATACTCGTGGAGTGAAAAGTACCCGTACGGATATATCCGTACGTCCTCCACACTATCATTACAAACTTGGCGTTTTTTGCAGACGTCCCCAATATGCTTACAGTATAACACTGCGTAGGCTTTCACAGCCGGTGTAACTATAACTAACAGCTTCTTGCGGGTTTCGCCGTGTGTCAAAACTTTCGCTCGACGTTTCGCTGTTCATACTGACAGCTTCTTCAGGATAACTGAACTGATTCTCCATGGTCCGACATTCTTCTTATATACGCCCCTGGTGGCATCCAACCGTGTAGTTTCCGCTCCATTGACCGTGACGGTTTGTAGTAGGCTCTTCCACGTGTTGCTAAGGTGGTACCCTTCTTCTCTGTTAACGGTTTTATTCTTCTCTATTTCTATGGCTTCCCTGACGAGTCTTTTCCCGTAGTTCTTGGTGATAGTTATTACTTTTACATTCTTGAAATCCATTTTGTGTCCGGTATCGTGCAGGTGTTCTGCCACCGCTAATTGCTCGGTCCTTCTTAATCTTGCGCCCCTCTCGTGTTCTTTTATTCTAATGTCGATGGCTCTCTGTCGATTACATCTAACTTCGTAAAATTGAAACATCACATAACAACGGATGCCGCAAAGAAAATCTTAAGAAGAACGGAGGAAGCCTTACTACGACAACGAGTGCATCAAGTGTATACGGAGCTACATCTGATTTCCAAGATGATTATGGAGCTACATTTGACATTAGCTAACAAAATGTCAAAAGAAGATTGGGACCTTATCGACCGCATAACCTGGGAAGCAGCAGAAACTGAGTTCTAGAAATCCAGAACAGCACAAATGAAGAAGTTTGCAAGGATGGAAGAAAAGAAGATCAAGGAGCAACCTGGTACACTGAAGAACGTTGTGATTAATTTATCAACGAAGCTACTACCTGCAGACGAAACAAAAGTACTTGCCTTAGGGATGAACTACGTCATTGCACCCAAAAGAGTACCAACAGAAGAAATCATCACGGAAGTAGAAGCAGCGATCAAAGGATTTCCGAACGTCGAAGCAGAAGAAGTGCGACAAGAAGTAAGCAGAGCATTGAAGAAAGCAAAGTAACCGAAACGCAACCTATCCAGGGAAGAAGAGGCAGCACTTACAAATTTGAAAGCTGAAGAAGACATCGTTATCCTCAAAGCAGACAAAGGGAATGCAACAGTACTACTAAATAAAGAAGATTACCGGAAAAAGATGAATGAACTACTTGATGAGAACACCTACAAGGAAATAAGAAAAGATCCAACGGAGAAGATCACAAAAACAGTAAGGGAGAGCATAAAGATTTCATCGATACCTAAAGAGATGCAGAACAGATTGCTACCAAGAGCCGATAGACCACCCAGGCTGTATGGAATACCAAAAATACATAAAGAAGGAGTGCCATTAAGACCGATTGTAAGCAACATTGGATCACTGACCTATGATTTGTCGAAATATTTAGCTAACTTACTAAAGCCATATACCGGACAAACTGCAACGTATGTGAAGAATTCGAAACATTTCGTGGATATTCTGTCTACGCTAAAGACTGAACCTACAGACAATTTAGTAAGTTTCGACTTTATATCGCTATTCACTAACATACCGACGAAGGACGCACTGGCCTTACTTCCAGAACTTGGACTACAAGCAGACATCATTGAATTAGTGAAACTGTGCTTATCCACGACATACTTTTTGTATGAAGGAAAATACTACGAGCAGAAGAACGGAACAGCAATGGGAAGCCCTTTATCACCTGTAATAGCCAACTTGTTTATGGAAGCATTTGAAGAAGAAGCCCTAAGTTCCAGCGATATGAAACCCAAGTGTTGGCTGCGATATGTCGACGATACTTTTGTAATATGGCAACACGGAGAAGAAAAACTACAACAGTTCTTGGAACACATGAACTCACAGCATCCAGCCATCAAGTTTACCATGGAGAAGGAACAAAATGGAAATCTCCCTTTCCTGGATGTTATGGTTAAGAAAACCAAAGAGGGAATGCTACAGCACGCAGTATTTAGAAAGAAGACGCACACCGATAGATATCTGCATGCAAGATCTCACCATCATCCGATGCAAAAGAAGACATTAATACAAACATTGCTATCCAGAGCCGAAACCATCAGTGACGAACAACATCTTACCAGTGAAAATATACGTTTGGAGAAAGCACTAAAGAAGAATGGTTACACTGACATCGACATAAGGAGAGCCACTAAGAAGAAGACGACACTGGAGACAACTACAGAACCACGAAGAGGGATGGCGTGTTTACCTTACATAGCAGGAGTCACCGAAAAAGTAGGCCGAATTTTGAAGAAACGTAACGTACAAGTACGCTTCGGGACTGCAACGTCGATCCAGCAGTATCTACCGACCGCAAAGGATAAGATACCCAAGGGGCGCACAGAAGGTATCTACAAGATAACATGCCAATGCGGACAGTGCTACGTCGGACAAACAGGAAGAGCCATCGACATAAGAATAAAAGAACACGAGAGGGACGCAAGATTAAGAAGGACCGAGCAATCAGCGGTGGCAGAACACATGCACGACACCGGACACAAAATGGATTTCAAGAATGTAAAAGTAATAACTACCACCAAGAACTACGGGAAAAGACTCATCAGGGAAGCCATAGAAATAGAGAAAAATAAAACCGTTAATAGAGAAGAAGGGTATCACCTTAGCAACACGTGGAAGAGCCTACTACGGACCGTCACGGTCAATGGAGCGGAAACTACACGGTTGGATGCACCAGGGGCGTATATAAGAAGAATGTCGGACCATGGAGAATCAGTTCAGTTATCCTGAAGAAGCTGTCAGTATGAACAGCGAAACGTCGAGCGAAAGTTTTGACACACGGCGAAACCCGCAAGAAGCTGTTAGTTATGCTTATAGTATTTTTACAGCTGCTGATCAACTTACGAGTTGAAATTACAGGTTTCTATCTCAATGGCATGATTTTTGTTTGTATCCGGACTGAAACTATTGACGTAAAATATTGGAACTTGACGTACGATGAAATAAATGATATAACATGTTTCGACGTATGTTTCCAAATCATTGCCTACCCACTGTATATTAATATGTGGAGTTACGCAAACTACATGCGCTCACACCCCTGTAATAACAACTCGAACCTATTACATACGTCTATACCAATGTGACATGCCCTAAAATGACAAAAGACGTTACACAACCAGTCAGAGTGCAGATAAACTCGACATCAGAAAACAAATAATACTAAATATTCAATGTGATGTAATTGCAAAATATTATTTGACATAAAATTGCAAAACTATACGGCACACTTTCCTTGCGAACGTACACATACTTGCGACACATAAATGCACGAATACGTAAGTATAGACAAAAGATACAATAATTATTATATATGCGTACTTACACACACATATGGTCATGTAACATGTAAGTATGTCTGAATGATATTACGTATCGTATGACAATTGCGACATGTTTGTATGTATGTACGCGTGTGGCGCGAGGGTTACCTTCAAAAATTTATTATTTACATTGGAGCCGCGATAAAAATCAAGGTGTATTTAGCCTGTTATCTGAAAATAGATAAATGAATACGTGAATTCTATTTCGAGTATGTGTACAGGTGCTATTGTTCCACGCACGGAAGAGGACACAATAATTATTATATATTAGCCGTGCTTTTGAACCAATTGGCAGAAAATAAATTCTGGATATTAATAGGAAAGAGCCTAGTAATATATTTATAGATCTGCGAAAAGAATGTAGGTAATTCGATCACCTATCAAGGCTTTGGCAGAGCTTCTCCGGCAAAGTCTGAGATCATACCAGCATCTTCAACTACATCGAACAAACAGTACCACAGTCCGTAAAGGCAGATAAGATCTCGCCCGTTTTCAGCTTCTCTGGGGGATACAGGGTAGATATCTCCAGCAGAGAAACTGCAATTGCATACATCCGCAAACCAAATCGAGGTATATCCCGTTGGTTCGTCGATGCCTCGAAAACGTGTAATGGCACGGGCATTGGAATCTGGAGGGGACGGCGAAGCTTTCAGCCTAGGGACCTCCCCCACCGTCTTCCAAGCCGAAATCGTTGCCATTCAGACTTGTGCTGAGGGCATCTCAAACTGCCCACGCAAAAATGGAAGGATTGAAATCATCTCCGACAGCCAAGCTGCCCTCAAAGCTTTGCGGGCTGTCAGATTTGACTCTGAAGTGGTACTGGGGTGCCACAGAATACTGAAACAGTTGGCGGAACATCTTAACGTTACATTGAGATGGGTGTCAGGTCACTCTGGGACCAGAGGTAATGAAATCGCTGACACGTTAGCTGAGGGCGCCAGCGAGGTGCCGTTCGTGGGTCCAGAACCGACGTGTGGTAGCTCGTATGGGGCGATCAAAACGTTTGTCAGGTCCCACCTTGCTGCTAGGCACTGTTCCCTCTGGAATAGACTTGCCGGCGCTAGACACTATAAATCCCTAGGACTCCAACCCTATCAGGAAAGACTCCGTAAAGCAGTCTTTATGAGTAGGGACAGATTGAGATTACTCACAGGAACCTTAACTGGGCACTGCGCACTAAATAAACACAGGCACCGCATGGGGCTAGTGGACTCTCCCCTGTGCAGGAGGTGCGGGGGGGGGCGGAGGAAACTCCTGCTCACCTTCTTCTCAACTGCTCGGCAGTGGATCTCTCCCCATCCACTGTAGAAGCACTTTGGGGTCGATCGGTTGGACAAACCCAGAGTTGACAAATTAACTCTCAGCCAGATTGCGAACTTCTTTGATAGGGTGCAACCTGAGCGAGAGGGCTAAATATGGACATAGGGGCACAATAGGTCTCTCTGGCCGAGCTGCCTTCCTCGGGTTTTACACCCGCCCATGGAGGAAAAAAAAGGCTTTGGCAATAAAACAAGCAAACATAATATAAGAATACACACCTGTGGTAAAACTCATACATAGAGAAGGTAGTCTGCTGAAAATTGAAAGCTCAACATCAACTTTTCCAAAGGATAAATTGGTGGACCACTGGTTTAACCACTCTAAAGTTTTCGGTATCTAAACATACCTTGAAACTCTACCAAGTTTCTTCAGAAGCCGGGTGCTAGGAGTCTTTCCTTCACTTAAATCGTTGGGACAATACTAGATAATGTGTGTAAGAAAATTCAATAAGATCAGACACGGCGTTTTTGAGAAAAAGGGACATACGTAATGGCGGTTTCTCCATATGGATAAAGATATATAGTGACCCCCTTAAATAAATAAATAATTTTGCTCTTTCCCGACACTCTATTGTATAGTTGTGTTAAACGCTAATGTCACATATATGAAACGTAGTACTGACCTGGCGCGCACACGAAAGTTGACCACTCTATTGATAACAGACGAGGGAGGAAACGATAAAAATGCACTTGCAAAACGTAAATAAGTTCAAAAATATAACCAGGAGCATCACATTTACCCCTGACGAATAAAATCTGACAAAAAAAAATGACGGAGGTTATGACACATGAATTAGAGACATGAGTTATGTATGCAAGTGAATAAAAACAGAAGATGATAATTTTTGTTGCAACTACAGCTGATCATCCAAGCGTATCTTTATATCTCAAATCCTTCCACTCTTGCATGTTCTGAAATTCATAGCATTACTATCTTGTTTCTTTTGCCTAGCTCATGGCAAACAAGGAAGTCTCCAGAAAAGTATTTTAGTGGCACAACAACCTTGAAAGCATTTGAACTCAAATCAATAAAGCTAAGAAAAAATCACTCACAGGTGAATATAAGAAAACCTCTTACTGATTACAAACAAAGCTTTGAGGGATTCAAAGAGAGAATCTTGGAAAAAGCATTACAATGACTTGGAGTAATCCGCGGAAGGTGCCAGACTCACCCGGTCCAACTTATCGAAACACCTCAAATCTCATTACATATTCTGAACGCAAAAGGCAGATGGTATACCAAAATGGAAAAATTTGCTAGACACTCTTACCTCTCTTCACATTGTGGTGGAGAGCCTGGCAAAACCACACTCAGAATGATCAAAGAAGGAACGATGAGGTATAAGCCTCAATCTCCTGGCGGTGATCACCTGGGATATGTCTCGGACTGCCCTGTCAAAAAAAAAAGCTTTGGGAAGGAATTTAAGTTAAAGCTTAGCAACAACAGCCTGTGGGATCAAAACACCATCTTGAAATTGCATACGAATGGCTCTAAAATGCCACAAGCAACTGGAACAAGAATATATCCTCCTAGAACCAAGCATTTGGAGAATAACTAATAGCTTCTTGCGGGTTTCGCCGTGTGTCAAAACTTTCGCTCGACGTTTCGCTGTTCATACTGACAGCTTCTTCAGGATAACTGAACTATTTGGGGAATATTCGAGTATCTTCCAGATGGAATATATGCTATTGGAAGTGGTGAAAATTTTTAGTAGTTTAGATAGTAGAGTAGTACATATTATAAATGAATATGAACATTAGTGGTGGTAACTCCCGAAATGTGACAAAACGTTCATTTCAGTGTTCGCAGAAAAGTGCTTAAGAATGGATGGACAAAATTGCGAACATTTATAGTAAATTGACAACGTCAGTGTCAGTTTTATAATTTGGCATTTCATTAATTTTTTGGGTTTCTTAAGCCCCGTTCCCACGGCTTGTGGCTCGGCTAGTCTGAACTGAAGTTTGTCATACCTCACGCAGTGGGAATGCAAAAACCCGATATGGCTCGAGGTGGCGCGGCTTTTCCTGTGAAATGTCGGTAAATGCTCGGACATCAAAGGCTTGTGGCTCGTCGGATGACAAGCCTAGCACGGCTCGAATCCCGATCCCACAGCTTGTCATATAGCTTGCGGATATTTATTACAGAAGTTCTAAGAAGTTCTAAAAAGTTTATCAGTCGGCTGTCATTGAAAAATTTTGAAAGGTTGTCATAAATTTTCCGATTAATGTCAAGCATATTTGTTGATGTTTGTTGTATATCTTTGAGAATGCAGTGGAACAATGAAGTCGTAATAGAATTTTTTGATTTGTGTGAGGGAGACCCTATTATATGGAATCCCCAACATGAACAGAATAAATAACATAAGTGTCGATTGTTCCCTAAAAGAGTTAAAACGAAAAAAAAAAGATAATCTGATAGCCACTTACAGGAAATTGGCAACGGAAGTTAAAAGCAGTACAAGAACTGGGGCTGGCACTGATGAAATATATAAGTCAGATTTATTTAGATTTATATATCCTTATACGGAACGGGGCTTAATGGCTACAGTTTTATTGTTCATTAACGTATAGTTTTACCTTAGAATGAATTACACAATGTTGCCTGATTGTTTCGTTTTTAAATACCATATTTTAAAAAATTCTAAAGAAATTCCGATTATTGTCGTTAAATAATGATTCGTTAGCACCTTCTAGCAGGTTGTCCGGTGAATCACCCTGTAGTACTTAGAATAGGTGACCTCGTGTAATACCTTCGCCCCATAAACATTTATTAAAACTAAAGGTCTCAGAAGAGATCCTTGCGGAACATCATGAAGAAGCTTCACTACTTCGTTTTTCCTTTATTTTGACTTAAATGTGACACTGTAGATATATGAATACATGTCCTTAGATGTGTCATTTAGTTACCAAACTCTTGAGAATGTCGTCAACATGTAAGGATCAACAGGTATCAATATCCTAACAAACAATTAGAGAAGACGAAGCAAATCTACGCAAACTGAAAGTTTCAAAAGCGACTCCGATAAATCGATAAAAAGCTGAAAACGTAGTCGAAGTTGTGCAGCTAATAGCATAGTGGTGATTACACGAACACAAGCGGTAAGTAATTAAAGAATTCGGAATTTCTTCTCCAGTCGTGACAAGACGAGAGAGAGGGAGAGAGAGAGAGAATCCCGACGGCCGGCAAGGAGAGCCGATATGTACAGAGAGAATACAAGAATCGAAGAAGAGGAGTCGCGACGAGAACTAGAAATCGTTCCCGTTGGAGGGATAAAGAGACTGCGACGAACTGAGAAGGCTGAAGGAGGTAAACGATTCCCGTAGAATGTGTGTAGGTACTTTGGACGCATTAGCCATGGAAGTTTAACAGTTGAGCATCGATTTATAATAGTGACAATTGATTTACTGCGCCTCTGCGGATTGGTTGTTACTCCGGCACGTTACAAATAGTTAACCGGTATGACAAGTTTCGAAGTTTTCTTGTATGTAAGTGAGTACTGCTCTCGGAGCATAGCCGTCCGCTACGCCGGTGCATGTAAATCTCTCTCTCGAGTGTCTGTGTGCGTTCGTGTGTTGTATTGTGCGTGTCGGATGTGGTGGGAAAACAGGAATAAATATATTTAGAATGGTATTACACACACACGACTGTAATGTTTCCAAAGTTGATACACATAAGAGTATCATGGTGCTTGGGATAATACTTTCTCTAATAAATATAGGTACACCTAATACTGTCAACACATTTATTCGTGATTTGCTTTACAATTTTTCGGAAAACACTAATAAAGCAAATTTATGACAGTACTGTAGTAAAAAGAGGTTTATTTCATTTATATACATCGATACAGGTTTAGTATTAACATCAATTTTCATCTTCTCTGATCTCAAATGGCCATAGCTGGTATTCTTTGAAGCGCTAGCTGTAAAAAATAAAGAAAACCATTATCTCATATCTTTAAAAAACTAAAGAGTACTACACTAGAGTAACATCTTAGTTACGGGGGCACAGCTGAATATCCCACCCACGACTAGCTTCAGGTAGCCTCCCGATTCCTGGCTAACGTAGAAGTGCAATGGATACTCACCCCAATAACCAATACAATCAAGCGGTTATCATGGGAGCATAGTTGAATATCCCACCCACGACTAGCCTCAGGTGGCCTCTCGATTCCTGGCTAACGTGGAAGTGCAATGGATACTCACTCCAATAACCAATACAATCAAGGGGTTATCATGGGGGCGCAACTGAATATCCCGCCCACGACTAGCCTCAGGTGACCTCCCGATTCCTGGCTAACGTGGAAGTGCAATGGATATTCACTCCAATAACCAATACAGTCAAGGGGTTATCATGGGGGTGCAACTGAATATCCCACCCACGACTAGCCTCAGGTAGCATCCCGATTCCTGGCTAACGTGGAAGTGCAATGGATACTCACTCCAATAATTAATACAGTCAAGGGGTTATCATGGGGGTGCAACTGAATATCCCACCCACGACTAGCCTCAGGTGGCCTCCTGATTCCTGGCTTACGTGGAAGTGCAATGTATCACTCACTCCAATAACCAAAACAAACAACCACAATGATGACGTCACATTGATCAATCAACATGTCAGTTGACAACAGTAATATACATAACAGCAATGTAAGATTATGGGTAAATCATATTATCACCGACATATTTATTCAATCACGGCGTCGTATTTATCAAGCACAACAAAAATGTCAACAGAGGGAAAGTATACGTAATGGAAGGATAAAATTAGTGGTAACTTATGTTAGCATTCATTCATTCAATCACGGCGTCATATTTATCAAACAAAAATTAGAATTTCAACAGTAATAAAATATATGTAATGGAGCGGTAAAATTGGTCATATTTATCAAACGAAAACAACAATGTCAATAGTGATGAAATATACGTAATAGTGAAATAAAATTACAGGTAAATTATACCAAAACAGAATATAAAGCAACCAGAAAAATATGTATGTCCGACAGTACCTTAGTACGAACTCTATTCATTGTAGTGTGCTGTTGGTTTTAATTAGTTGTATGTATGTTTTACAGCTGGCCTTCCAATCCTATTCCTTTCAGAAACTGTAGGATATAGGGATGTGGAGGTCACGAACGACCCGTTCATAGAGACCGAATCTGTCTGAAGACCCGTGATTGATTCAATCACGTTCCGTGACCTTATCGTTCATATGAATGGTGGGCAGTACGCATACAGAACTGAGCTGTGAGTCATTTGATATTTCAATGGTTTAGATTTTACATTGCGCATGCGAGAAATCGCTTCTCGTAAGTGAAATGGTCGATTATTAAGAAATAACCCAGTTGTGTACTTTTTGATTTTGATCCAAACAAACAAAATTGAGTATACGAGCTATTTTTCAGGAGCATTCTTACATTGCCTAAATTCAGTTTAATAAATTAATGTATACTTTCCGTAAAATTGATTGCCTACTACATTAGTCAACGATTCATAGTGAACGAGGTGATTCGGTCAGAGCAGATGATCAAGGATATGTAAGGTGCTTCTTTTTTACACTCATTCATATGAACGAATCTTCATGAATGGGTCATTTCAATAATTGATCTGGATGATCCAGGTCACCAAAAAGAACCGAGTCTTATCATCACTAGTTGGATATCAGAAGGCCTCAGGTCAGGTAAATCTTCCTCTTCGATTTCATATGCTCCCAGGTGCAACGTCTTTGAGTTGCAATTTAAGAGAGATGGATGAGTATTCCATCCTGTTCCCCACAAAATCTACATTCAGATTCCGTTCCGAATCTAAGCTTACTCAGATGTCCTTCCAGTTTGCAATGGCCTAAAGGTATTCCTGTTGATATGCGAGCATTGTTCTTACTGAGGTTGATGCATTCTGTAAACCTCAGCTGATTATAGGTCCCTAGAATAATTTTATTTTGTCTCATTCCCTGAAGATTCTCCCCATAATTAGATTTTCTCCGCACCATTTCTCTTTTCAGTTTCTTCTATATTGTCCTGCTACTTATGCCGCAAAAGGGTTCAGTCCTTACAAAAAGTATTCCAGACCCTTTTTTTGCGAGATTATCCGTTATTTTCTTGCCTTCCACACCTGTGTGATCCGGAACCTACAGGAGGGTTACTTGATTCCATTTGTCTAGCTCGTTTAATTTCCCTAGGTATTCCCAGACCATCCTTGAACTGATTTAATGTGAGCTCAGGGCTTTGATGGCTGCTTGACTATCAGACGTAATGATAATCTCCTGCTTTCGATAATTTCTATCAATATTGAATTGGACGCATTTTTCAATAGCGCGTATTTCCGCCTGGAAAATACTTTGGGTATTTGATTCTAGGCCCATATATTCCTATTCCAGTTCCCTCTGCCGTTTTGGAGTTATCAGTGTACCATTTGATGACATTTCTATTCAATTTCAGGATGGTATTATGTTCCCGTTCGCTCTCTTGTTACAAAACTTTCACAAAGCTGAATTTTTTTAACATGTCATCCTGGAGCATGTGCCCAGTTTGATTGCCGTCAGGAGATTGAGGCCTATGCCTAATCATTCCTTCATTGACCATTCTGAGTGTGGTTCTTTTTGCTACACTATCTACCACAATATGGAGAGGGATAAGATCTAATACCACCTCGATTGCTGTTATTGGGCAAGTTCTCATAACCCGAATTATGCATACGCATACTAATCTTTGCACTCTCGAGAGGTTAATTCTCGTGCTGGCCAGATTAGATCTTTTGCTCCAAGCTACTGATGATATGCTAGTGATGATGAGTCTTACTATCGCTGTATACATCCAAAGCAGTATCTTTGGGTTACATCACCAATTTTTCCCTGCAAAGTTTCTGCACATTATCAGGGCATTTTTGGCATTCATATTTGTTTCATAAAAGTTTATTGTCTAGGGTAAGGCCTTGGTATTCAATCTCCGCTCTCCAATCTATTTTTGCCTATCCATTTTTATGTTTTTTTATGGAACTTTTGTGGTAAGTTCTTTCACACTGCTGGGATTTTCTTTGGCATATCATCTCAGGGAATTTCCTAGATTTGATCATCTTCAGGAGATACTTGCGGGTTTATAGACCGTTCAAATTTCGAATTTATATTCATTGCAGTACATAAAACAGTGGAGGATTTGGCGCTGAGATGTTTTGTCGCAATTTTGAACAATAGAGCCAACGAAATCTTCAGGCCAAAATCTATGCCACTGAATGCCTATTAGGTGGCCGTATTCACTTCATAAGCCCAGCACCATACCACTTGCATATTTTGCTGCTAATTTGTTATGCAATCATTAATTCTGCCACTTCAGCCGTTTCTGGGAAAAAAAATGTCAGACAATGTGATTCATCTAACAGATTAGTCCATTTCTCAACTGTTTAAAAATACTTCAACAATTATTAAAACTAGCCACCGTTTATCAACACCCGGTATACGAAAAAGGCAGACGAAATCTTCAAATCCTTGCGATGTAAACGCGTAGTTCTCGAAACCATTATTGTAAAAATATTTAAAATATAAAACCGTAAAAATAGAAATCAACACGCCACGCGCAACTTTATATAAATGGTAAACATTGAGGAGATATTTCTGGAGTTATTATACATAGAAGAAAAAAAACGGTACCTCCCGAACTCGGATACGCTTGCCGAGATGTTACTACGCTTCTGCCTCGAAAATATGCGCCTGTGTATTGAAAAGACGGCTAATATTGATTCCCCACATAATTTGCATCGATATCTTGGTACGCGTGTTTCCATATTCCAGTTACGAATTCGCGAATTTACAAGCGATTTTGTGAAACGTGAAGCTGGCTTTATCGTCTTTTATTATGTTTTATTAAGGGGGAATCTGGATGATCGTTTAGTGAGATTCTCTGCCAGTAGATGGCGCGCATTTTTTTCCGCTATTTTTAGAACAGCCAACCAAAATACTCTAAATTTGAAAAACAACTGTTTCGAAAATAGTATTTATTTTTCTCCAAAGTTTTGTTTTATTTGATATATAGGTAACAATAAATCAGTTCATACCACTCTGTTCATGATAGTATCTTTAGCAGAAATGATTGCAAAAGGAGGCTACATCAGGAGGAAAATTAATATAATGACAGACAGCCAGGCTGTCATTATGACAGTCTCGAACCCCGTAACTAGGCCAAAACTAGTTAGAGACTGCAAACAATCCCTCAATACACTGGCACGAGACCACACAGTGTCTCTGATTTGGGTGCCGAGACATGAGGATATAAAGGGCAATGTAATAGCCGACGAACTAGCCAAGGAGGGCTCTAAGAGACGACATTTCATGGGTTCAGAGCCCGTATGTGGGATTACTAAGAATTCCGCAAGAAGGGAGATGTGGACCTGGTTAGATAAAGAAAGTACAAAGAAATGGAGGTCAACTCTATACCAAAGCGCTGATAGGGAATGGGGATGCTAGTTAGTTTAGGGAGTTAAAACCATTACTGGGTTGGTAACTGGACACTGTCTCGTGAAAAAGCATCTATACAACACAGGCCGAGTAAGCGAACCGTGGTGTAGAAGATGCGAACTACAAGAGGAAACGAATTTACATGTAATCTGCACATGTGAAGAATTGAAGGGTACTCAGGCAGAAATATTTCGGGGGAGATCTAGTGAAGCCCTCGAAGGTCCTCAAGTTTCCACTGGGCAAGATACTGGGCTTAATAGAGAACACGAAGCTGCTCGAGTGGAAATAAGAGAATTAATAGGGATGGTATAATGACCTCAAGTGCCCACTCTAACTTTAATGAATGAATGAAGTATCTTTAGAAGTAGCTACAGGTTTCGACCTTTTTGGCCATCTTCAGATTATCTTGCTAAACGTCTCTATGAAAACAGTTGAAAAAGTTTTGTTGGATTTTTTGTAAAATTGAGGAGAATTACATGAAAGTAATATTAAATGTGTGTCTTGTTTTATATCCCAGAATACAATGTTAAGTTTATTTATTGTTTCTCTTAATTTTTTATTAGATTTGCCATTTCAGAAAGAAGAAAAATAAGTAAATAGTCAAGGGCGACGTCTCAGCGGTGTTTGTTGATACTCAGCTGGTTTTTTCTTTTTCGATAGAGGATTGTCCCCGAAACAGCTAAATGCTTCTATCCCTAAATCTTCGATCCCGCCCTCTTTTAATGAACTACTGGAAATGGATGCGTTAAATTCAAGTACCACTTGAGCTTTACAAAATATTGCTAGTTAGTGATCAGGCAAATGCATAAGTCACCGTTTAATATAATTTTAGAAAAAAAAAATAAAGTTTAAATACAAATAAAGGTCAAACCACACTAAGAGACACTGCACTGCAGCGAAGCGACAAACTATTGTTTACACGCAGTCTGGGACAGAACCCACTACGCGGCAGCAGAACTGCGCACGGCGACACAACACGACGCAATTGATTTCCATGGGTCGGCAGTGTGTCGCGTCGCGTCGCTCCGCTGCAGTGCGGTGTCTTACCTTAAATGACCAAAAATAAACTTTGTTAATATTGATATGATATTCATAAGGATTTTCATTATTCATATCGAATAATAACTACTCATTCACTTTCTAGAGACCACCAACCACATGCATCCATTTAATCTTGCAAAGGCACAACCAATTTTTGAAGGTTTAAATCTCAGCAGTATGGAATATTCTTCAAAGAGGTATTTTGCCCCTGAATTGAATTTTCGCCGGAAAAAAGGGTTTGCTTGCATATCTAAACATAATCTCCATTCCTAACAAGTCTCAATAAATTCTGAATTCGACACCTAAAGAGATTTCCTGATGAATTGTTTCAGCCTCATTAGCCAGTATTAGTGACTTCGTTTTCAAAATTTATAATTTCAAAACCTTTTATACGATCTTCTATCCCCTGAGAAATCCAAGGTGGTTTTATTTTTCCCGTCACAGGTTACCCCAATTAAATTGTATTAAACTTAATAATGATTTTCTGCAGGTCGAGGAGGTTGTAAAATACTTAGGTTTTTTCTTGGACAACAAATTAAGGTGGTCGCATCATATTGATAATATAGTGAACAAATGTGAGAGATACATAAATTTTTTAAGGATGTTTGTAAAGGTCAAATGGGGGGCGGACAGGAGAGCAGCACTGACATATTACAAAGCATGTATACGATCTCACTTGGATTACAGTTGCTTTCTTTACAATTCGGCTAATGAGAGGCAAATGAACCGTATAAGAGTAATTCAAAACTAGGCTCTTCGCATTTGCATTGGAGATCCACTCCTCTTGAACCATTATATGTGGAAGCTGAGGAACCCCCCATACAGCTTCGTCATGAATACCTTGCTAACAAGTTTGTGCTTAAACTAAAAGCTATGAGTGGCAATAGCATTATTGGTAACATTTACAGACTTTCGGTTTTGGAATTATCATCCTCGTACTGGGTCAAGAAAAAACCTCTTCTGCTGACAGCTGCATTCCGTTATATTTCATCTTTGGAACTCTCGATCCGATTCCCTACCTTTCCGCAGATGGAATATTATCAGTATATTAAACAGGTGGAAGTCCTTATTCCTGGTTATACTGGCCTGTCCGTGGTTGATAAAATTATTCATGAGGAGACTGTTGCCAGTTTAGTTAATTATACCATTATTTATACGGACGCCTCTAATTCTGTGGAGGGTTGTGGCTGTGCATTTCTTGTTGACGGTACTGACATATATAGATCTTTCCGCCTCAATGCATCGGCAAATATTTTTTCTGCCGAGGCCAAGGCAATCGTAGAAGCCTTAAAATATGTAAAACGCCGTAACATTGAGAGGGTTGCCATTATGACAGACTCCCTTAGTTTTTTACAAGCTATTCTTAAAAGAAAATGGTTTACCAAAGTACATCCTTTAGTGCTGGATGCTCTGCTGTGTTGCGCTGAATTGGAAGGGCAACGTAAAACAATTAAGTTTATATGGGTGAAAGCCCATGTGGGTATTCCCCTAATGAAAGGGTAGATTGTGTGGCTAAGGAGTCGATAGATAGCGATGAGCCCCTAGATCCTACAGTTTACTGTCGGGAAGTGGTTGCCAAATTTAAATTTCTTTTCCTACGTGAAAAATGGGAAACAAGATGCCAAGGGGCTTGTAGAGAAAAAGCCACACAGTACGCTAAAATTCAACCTTCGATTTTTCATTCACGTTGGCATGGCGGTCATGCAGTTTCGCGTTTCTTTTATTCTTCTATTGCCGGGATGAAGTTTGGTCACGGCGCTTTTCCAGCGCATTTATATAGATTAGGGATAATCGATTCGCCTGCTTGTCAATGCGGTTATGAAGTGGCGGATTTAAACCATTTAATTTTGGGTTGTCCGATGTATGAGATTCATCGTCAAGACTTAGTAAAGTCCCTATTAAAGCATGATATAGCTTTTCCTAAATGATAAAGAGCGCAGGAGAAGAAATGAGGGAAAGACTATACAGACTGATTTTGCAAATATGGAGGACAGAATTAATGCCGGCAGAATGGAAAATAGGATATGTAGTGCCCATACCAAAGAAAGGAGATTTAACAAATTGTCAAAACTACAGAAGAATAACGTTACTGAACACAGCATACAAAATATTAACATCGATAATTTTAAGAAGATTAAAAACATATTCAGAAAGCAGTATAGGAGAACACCAGAATGGATTTAGGAAAGAAAAGTCAACAATAGACGCTATACATGTATTAACCCAAATGATAGAAAAATGCTATGAAAATGACATCGAGTTGCATGTATTATTTATAGATTTCAGAAAAGCTTTTGATAGTTTAAAAAGAAACATGATAGTTAAAGACGCAAGAGCACTGGGAATACCTGAAAAACTGATAAGATTGATAAAAATGACGATAGAAGAATCAAAGGTAGCAGTACTTACATATGAAGGAATAACAGAGGCGGTAGAAATTACAAGAGGTGTGAGACAAGGTGATGGGCTATCAGCGACTCTGTTTAATATAGCGATAGAAGGAGCAATAAAAGGGAGTAAGGCCACCGGAAATATAATAACAAAATCCGTTCAAATAATAGCATATGCAGATGACATCGCGGTGATATCGAGGAATAAGAAAAACCTAGAAGAGACGACAGCAAAACTATTATATGAAGCAAGCAAAAGAGGACTACAGATCAACCAGCAAAAAACAAAATATATGAAAATAGGTAGAGCAGAGAGAGAAGATGTACACTTAAAGATCAAAATAGCAGAGCATGAAACGAAGAAGTGAAATCATTCAAATATCTAGGAGTCATTATAAAACAACAGAAATGAAAAAAACCATGGAAATTATGCATAGAATCAATCCGGATACAATGCCTATTACAAATATAGAGACATCACGAAAAATGAATTATAAGCAAGAGACGAAACTAAGAGTATATAAAACTGCAATAAGACCAGTAGTAGTTTACGCAGCTGAAGCAATGTGTTTAACAAATAAGGAAGAAGAACAGTTAAAAGTGTTTGAACGAAAAATAATTAGAAAAATTTTTGGGCCCAAGAAAGAAGACGACCAACACTACAGAAGACTGATGAACTTTGAAATAGATAATATTCTAGAGGAAGAAAATATAGTGAGAACAATAAAATCAAAACGAATAAGATGGTATGGACACGTAAACAGAAAGATAAAGGAGCAATAATAGAAAAATAATGGAGTGGAAACCTAAGGATACCAGGCCCAGGGAAGACCAAAAGTAGATGGAAGATCAAGTAGTGAGTGATATAAAAAAGATGGTGTAAACGGATGGAGAAACAGGATGAAGGACCGGAAGGAATGGAAAAAAGTCGCGGATGAAGCTAAGAAGCATAACAGCCTATAGATAATAAGAAGAAGGAAAGGCGGAGTGACCCACCGCTTTAATACCGAAGGGGTTTCAAGAGCTTTTAGCGGTTTCAGTTCCGAAAGGAACGTATAACCTAATATATATATATATAGCTTTTCCTACGGCGATTGTGTCTGTCCTTCAATGTAACAATTATGAAGTATATCACGCTCTCATGGCTTTCATTAAGAAATGTAAAATTATGAGTGGCTGATGGGCTTTGATCCCTTAATGCCAAAAAAAAAAAAAAAACCTTTTATACGATCTTTTCCAAACGATAAGAGATATAAAAATTGCTAGAATGCTTAATCGATTATTCGTCGTTACATCAACGAATTATATAGATCTATATTAATATCTGCACACAGATATTTCATTCTTGGCCGTCATGTTTAACAACCCGAAGATCAAATATAAACATTGGCCGCCTTCTGCGATCGCTATTCGCTCCACGCATTCCAGAATATACACTTTGGGTGCGCGGCGCACGTACACAAAGACACTTGCACGCACACCGCCGCCGATCCCGGTATGTTTGTTTGGAGGAAATCGCGAGTTAATTTTAAAGTGCTTCAAAATTAGCCCGATGTATGTATATTAAAAAATCGAAACGAAATTATATTCGTGTCAGCGCTATGAATACGCGTATCTGCCCGACGTTTTCTATATTCGTCCATAGGCGGACGTGCAAAGGAATATTTTCAGATACCTTAGATGAATGTTTTCAGCAATGACTGTAGGTACTTATGTGAAGTGTGCCTAGCGCTGATGACAGGTCACGTAGATCCCGCGCTTTTTCTAATGGGTTTATAAAAAAAGTTTTCGAAGTATTCACACTGCGTCTAACTAGAGTTTGCAAGTAATTTTAAAACTGTTAGAAATTGCACTTATAAGCTCAGTGACATTAAAAGTGATACACGCAGCAGGAATAATTGGTTTAACTTCATTTGAAATGGGAATGATTATATTTAAAGCAAGCTATGGTAAAAATACAAACTTTTTATCCTTGATAATTTTGTTGCGAAAAAAGTTATCTCGTAGCTTTTTGTGAAGAAACCTATTTATCAGAGCTGACTAGTACAGAAATGTTTAGTTATTGCGGGTCCGTCTACGACCTAAGTTCTCAACCTTTTATGGACTACCGCCCCCCTTTACAAGAAAACAAAAATTCCCCTTTACATAATAGTTAATTATATCAATTTTATATCTGGAAGAATAAATGAATGAGAGTTTGAGATGGAAATCTCATTATTAACGTGAAGATATTCGCTAAGCTGTCGATCTGAAACTACAATATGTATCCTTAAAGGATAACGTCACCTAATTATTAATTAGCGTTAGTCAATTAACGCAAGTATAGTGGCTTAAAGTCGTCCTGCAATTATTGTTATCCTTTAAGGATACATATTGTAGTTTCAGATCGACAATTTAGCGAATAATGAGATTTCCATCTTAAACTCTCATTCATTTATTCTTCCACATATTAAGTATATACAGGGTGTATCAAATAAAAAAGTAAATTTTGCTTGGGTGTTAACTACACGACATATAAACCACAAACCCGCCGAAACCGGATTTCAACATTAAAGGATAAAAAAAGTAAAATTTAGAGCCAAAAATTCTTTAGTCCGGGCCTGATGCAAGGAAACGTCATGTTAAGCACCCGCTAAACGTGGTATTATGTATAAATACATTGCACTCATTTACTATTATTCTTAATGGTATGCCGTAAGTTTCATTTAACGTCATTCTGAATAATAAAGGCCTTGTAAAAATAGCAAAACTGAGGCATTTTAAATTTCTTCTTTTTATAAATTAAACACTCCTTTTTTGTTAAGAGCATTCTACGTAAGTCTACAAGTATTATTTTTAATATCCTGATAAGACGTTCGAGTTTCACCGGATATGCGACTTCAGTACTTACAAAAAACGTAAATATTTTTCTTTTGCTTTGTCGAATCGAGAGTTAGTTGTTAATAAACGGTACCACATGAATCTGAGTTATTTCTTTTGGATTTATTTAATCAAATAACGCAAAAGAATTGAATCGAATTACACAGAAATAAATGTAGATACAGAAAATTTGTAAACACGCTTTTTTACTATGATATGCGCGAAAATGAATCTATACATTCCCGCGTTTTGCCGATGCATCAAGCTTCGATTTTTTTTATATGAAATCATAATGGTCCTGAAAAGGATCGTTTTTCGAGACGGGAAGAATTTAAATAAAATGTTCGAAGTGGCTTGCACTCCAAGCGGCGATCCACACAAAAGTAACAGCGGTAATGGCTGAATGATAGTGGTATGTGGGGGTATACTCGGGACAGCATTTAGGTTGGGCACAGGTGCGGCTCTAGCCCACGGCATTTATAAAATATTTTTTTTCTCGTTAATGCTTACAGACAGGCCCCCTGTGCATTAAGACTTTTTGATTGTATATGATTACAGCTGCTACATATTATTATATTTACCTCTATATCTGATGCACCCTGTATACCGCTCTCTGCGTATAGTACATTAGGTTAGACTAGTAAGCATTGATGATCCTTGTAAGTGAACATATTAGCTAATATCTACCTAAGTATTACACATGTTTTTAACCTCACCTAATTTTATGTCTGTCTAATTGTCTCTCCCTCTTTTTCTCCGCAATCGTACTACTTGTGGTCGCGGCTGAAGGTCGTGATAATTAATTATTTAATAATACAAAAACATATTATAATAAAAACATTTAATTCAGACAACAACTATACAAAGTGTTATTAATTAGTTTATATATAATTATGTATATTAATTAGTATGCAGGTGGATCAGATCTACAATTTAAAAATAATATGCAATATACAGGGTGTTCCAAAATTTAGCAGCGCATCAAAATGATGTTTTTCTTAATGAAACGCCCTGTATTTTATGGCATTTTTGAAGTTTACACTAAAAAGTAGAACAATTTTATTTAAGGTTCCTTATACCTAATTTTTATAGTTTATGAGATATTTCAATTTGTTTAAAAATGCAATGTTGCAAAAAAGTTTACTATCTCGGAAACGAATTAATTTAGAGCCGGTATTCAGGTAAATTATGAAAAATAAAGTTTCCTCGAATAGTAAAATTAATTAAATAAGTCAATATAGACATACACCGGATGTTCTATTTAAAATAACAAAGTTAGGGACGAATAAAATTCACAAAGTTTGTTCGCCAGCAACTAAATCATATCAGCTCTTTCTTGCAACGAGTATGCTTTCATGGTACTGACGGGATGCATGGCAAATTGACACATTCAAAAAAATCACCAGCTACCTAGATTAAATTAAGGTAATGACAATTTACTTAGACCACTTAAAAAATCCAAATAACTTAAAAACTAGTGGAGAAAGGTATAGAAACTCCTAATACTGGTTTAAAGAAAATAAAAATTCCTATCTATCAACGCAAAAATATACTGGGTGTTCCATTCAAAATAACAAAGTTACGCACGAGTAAAATTCACAAACTTTGACTTAGGTACTTGAACATCCTGTATACTACTGGAAAACGTTGAATGTCGCATTCAATCAGTGAAAGGATTTCCTATTTACGGTTTTCATTTCACTTCTCTCAATTAATTCGTTTCCCAGAGTTACTAAACTTTTTTTTGCAACATTCCATTTTTAAACAAATTGAAATATCTCAAACTATAAAAATTAGGTATAGGGAAGCTTAAATAAAATTGTTCTAGTTTTTAGTGTACACTACAAAAATTCCATAAAATACAGGACGTTCCATTAAGAAAAACATAACTTTGATGCGCTGCTAAGTTTTGGAACATCCTGTATATTGCATATTATTTTAAAATTGTAGATCTGATCCACTTACATATATCCTAATATACAATATTTCAAAAATTGTTACCATTTGACCACCAGAGACCACTGCGTTACCGCTGTTACACCCTGTATATTGCTTGCGTTTGTCTTCTTAGTGAAATTAATCAGTTTTAATTAACATATCATTGTCGTTATTACTGTACTCCTGAAGCAGGGTTCCTTTGAAATTCACAAATATGTACAGCGTGTTTCATGATGTGAAAATTAAAATCAAGGTAGCCATGTTAAAAAACAAAATAAAATGGGTTACTTATTCCCTACGACAACTTGTAAAAATCCATCCCATGTTATTTTATATTGTAAATTTGATCCTTGATTAATCTATAGTGTTTGGCAATACAGAATTATAATTATTATTTTCAATTTAGCTATCAATCTAGCCTTCTTTTACCAACAATTTTTTCCCCAAAGCAGTCGCATAATAAATCCATTTAACACCAAAGAATAATATATGCACCAGTTTTCCCAAATCAATCAGCATTACTCTCAAAACGCCGCCAAGTCTTGCAGCGGCCGTCAAGACCTCACACCGGATAGACGGTCTGTTTGGACACGCCACGGCCGCTCGGACGCCAAATTTAAGGCGACTCGACGGCCGTGTTCCGACGAACTCGCCCGAAACGGCATCGTCAACAGTTCGATCGGAAGAAACGTCCTCGTTAATAAAACGGTCGTTTGCAGCGCTTTATTCACCTCTGTTCATCTCTGACTCTACACGCCTCTCCGCGTCTGCACCTTGCTCTCTTTGTTCTCGCCGCTATCTCTGTCGGTGGCGTCTTTTTCTATATATCTAAACTTTGACAGCCAGGAATAACCCGCGTGGATTCCTGCGGGCGCGCGATCGAAGAGATGTGTGCACACCGCGGATGGTACACTGTTGGTAATTGCTCGACTATAATTCATTCCGAACTGAATAATTTATTGCTCCGGGGAATTTTAAACAAATAAATATGATGTGAACAAACTTGGAAAGATGACTAATTTGTTTTATTTGTATATAATAAGTAAGACCCGTCAAGTTGGGTACCACTTCATACAAATTTTGACTGTGCCACCGTTTAGTGCTGATTCCTGTTGTGAAAAAGAAAATGTTGTGTCTGTTCCTTTTTCCAGATATAGTCGATCCATAGATATAAGGATCTAAATTATCACTAACACTCGAACTTCAGAAAAGAAAAGTTGACCTTTTTTTCGGTTTTGCCAAAAACCCAAAAATATTAGTTTTTCAGTTATTTTTGTGTATTCCAGGAACCGTTATTTTTTTCAAATGCGTTCAATTGATGTATTAGATAAATAGATAGATAAATTAATTGATATTCAAAAAGGTACATTACCCTGAATTTGAAATAAAAATTTTCTACTTTGAAAAAAAAAAGTTTTTTCTTCCAGCTAGGGAGGAAAGTGGTCACTTTCCTCCCTAGGGCGGAAAGTAAGTGACATTGACATGATGAAACTGTACATCTTATTATATGTGATATTATTGATAGATGACATTAGAACATTCGACCCAGTCTGAATCAATTTATGAAAAAAACTCTGCATTATTAGGTACCTGTAGTTTTAGGAGTGAGTATATTTAAAAAAGAAATCCATAAATATTAAGAATTATTTCTAATTCAGGGTTATAGATACTGAACTTAACCTACAAAAGTCATAAACACAGAAATAAACAACACGGATACATGATCTTGTAATTGCAACGAAGTTAAATACAAGAGATAAGATTATCGATCTATGTTAAGGTCGAAAAAGCAGTTTATTGCATTTTCTATAGCGAACTCTCCTTTTAAAATTTGAATCGGTAAATTGAATTCCGATAGGTTTGTTCTATTCAAACTTGTGGTATATCAGCAGGAACAGATGTCGAGGAATTTGTGCTGGTGCATGGCTCATGTCTTTATTACCATTTTGAACATAATTACAGCATGTGAGCTCTAATGTTAAAAAGTGTACAATATAATAACTATCGATCTTATGCAACTAAATAAAGTATATATATTGTTACGCTACGCAGTAGCATACAGCCAGGATTAAAAAAGGAATTTTAAAAGAAATACATTAATTAAATTAAAAAAAAAAATCAAATTTTTTATATCCCAATGTCATTTATCTTTATTAATTTTGATTTCGAAGTGTGCTCTCTCACCAGCCAGATGGCATGCAGGGCGAGAGATTTCCGATCGAGGGGCGGTAACATAAAAAAAATAACAAATAGCTCCTTACTCTCTTATATATTTCAGTAAGAGTAGAGATTCTGAGCAAGGATGTTGTCAATTGTCTTCTCCTTCAAATTCACTGTCAATGACTAGTTTAAATGATATCATAGGCATGATAATGTCGTGCCTCAATGGTATTCAATCTCTCATGTGATATTAAAACATTTAAGTGCGAATAAAAGTGATTTTATTTAATAAAAAAAAATTCTAAAAGTGAACTTGTTTAAAATCAGATATATATCTTTGGATAATTATCTCAGGTAAGTACGTGAGTCCGTTTAAATAATAACACTAAAGTTTTACAAGTAATTCCACTTTTTGCAATTTAAACTCATAGTTTCGAACGTAAATACATTTAAATTAAATTTAAAAATTCCCGCGTTTTCTGACCGTTCAAACGGAGTTATGTTAGGCTTAAAGAGACGTGTGAAACAGAGTAGCCAACCTTGATGGTAAATTACTGGGAATATTGGTTGTAACGTAAAACTAATAACAAATACTTATAAACCTATTTACCACAATTTTCCCAAGTAAATGCGAACGGTTTCGCAGACGCTACAAACAATTTTCCAACCTCAATTCTTTCTGAACGAATAAAAATGAAATTTCTTGTAAGTATAATTAAATTTAGATTAGAATGGAAATAAAACGTTTATTTTTATGTAGATTTAACGAGGAATACAGGGCCGGATTCTGTAGACATCGGAGTGGTCAGGACTGTTCAGGTGTCGAATGAGGGTCCTGGTACATCATAGGTGCTTCAGATCACGGAGTCTGGCTCAATCAGGACAGGAACATCATAACAAGAAACTCGGGAAAATCGTCGTTGAAGAAAAATTACCCAAAAAGGTTGCAGGTAAATTTGGATAATATTTATGTGAAAAACTTTGCTTAACAATTAACAATTATTTTTAGGTTGTGATTTGGGATAAAATTGGGTTTTTACGAAATAGCCGTTAAATTTTTCAAGAGCAAATTGAGATAGGTCTGCCTCGAACAAAGTTCGGTCAGTGAATGGTTCGAATTGAAAATGTTTTAACTGACTTGAAGGCGATTGTCTTCGTCAAGGAGTCCAACTGTCTGTGAAAATCCGTTAATATAACCGAAATGAGGGGAACATCCATTGTTTTATATATGAGAATGCCCATGTGATCGAAAGAACTGTCAGATGTTTAAACGAAATGAAAATAAATAAAATTACAAAATCTGGAATCACCTTACAATTGAAATATGATAAAGATATGTGTCAGTAGATCATGAGAAAAATACATTTGAAATTTTTAAACACTTATTACTATATAAAATTAACAATCTTAAATCATTTATACACATAGAATTGTTACAGAACGCAATTTCTAGCAATTTTCCCAAGTCTTACTGTTGACATATCAAAGCGATTGGATCTGCCAATGCATATACATAGTTATTAGACTAAAATTTAACTGACATACATACACAGTAAATAATAAAGATGTTCATTTGAATTGAACTTGGAGCCAATTTTGATCTGTCAAAATCTATTGTAAAAATATACTATTCAAATTCTAATGTTCATTTTCGATGTGTAGGTGTATCACTGCTGACCATCTTTACTTCTTGAAGGGAAAATTCTAAAGGAAAATACCTTGAAGGACTTGCCAAATGCAGAGATTTCCTACATCACCTGGACATCGTCTGGCTGTCTGCTGCTACATATTATATCCTTTTTCTTATAATATCTAGTTAGTTTTGAAATATAACTAAGTAAAATAGTAACATTCCCTTTTAAATAATAGTAAAATATATTCGCCATTACAATATATATGTATGCGAAGGTAACCCTAAGGAGAGATTCAGTTTTGCCAGGATCACATGTCGGCAATCTGTTCTACCAACTAACCTTGCAATCTTTTACATCTAATACTCCACCGCTGGTGAAGCAAGTACAGTGGCAGAGGTTCTGCAGAAGCGATGACCCGTATACATATGAGGGTTTTCTAAATTTAAAAATTTAGCGATTTTCTGAGGCACACTACTAAAGGTATTTTGCCCAACTGGCTGCTTCGTTATTTTACCATTACGCAGACTTAAAAATAATCTTGATTGACTTGCAGGTCTCATTTGTAGATATTTCCGGATAATCCAGTGTAATTCCACCAGGACAAAATTTCTTGAAACTTCACCACCTCTGTTATCTACGTCAGAGATAGTTATTCTTGTTAATTCGTCATTCTACAAGCACCCGCAACGCCCATGATTAAAGCAGCCTATAATTACATCATGTAAAAGTAATTTATATAATAAATTCCGAACAGTGGCAAGTGCTGCTTTACGAATTTCAGGTGGGGTGCACGACAGATTATCATTGCTTGTGATATCATTCGACATATTGTATAGAAATGTTTATAATAAATATTTATGATATTAAATT
The DNA here is from genome assembly GCA_004143645.1 of Protaetia brevitarsis. NCBI lineage: Eukaryota > Metazoa > Arthropoda > Insecta > Coleoptera > Scarabaeidae > Protaetia > Protaetia brevitarsis. The sequence goes on from RXPK01004208.1 coordinate 29,382, forward strand.
AGTTTTATTTACTATTATTGAACACTTTTTGAAAAACGACGCTGACTTGACAGTTTTCAAAAAATATTTGACAGATTAAGTCTACTATCCATATGTCTTTATTATTTTTAGACATTTAATTAGTTAAAATTGGACTGACTGGGAGAAAAATCGTATTCAAACCACCTGAGCAAAGTGCTATTGCAGGCCGCGGGCAAATATTACAAACCGAGCCAAAGCATACATATGTTTCACCTTACCAAGGATCATCAGTGCTACTAGTCAACCTAATGTATTATACAAAGAAAGTCGTATATATAGGTACTTAAAAAGTGTATAAACTAAAAGGTATATAGGTCCTAGCTTTGAACCTTGCGGAATTCCAGAATCCGTGGGTAACCACGATGATTAATGAAAGTATTATTCCTTTTGTTTTTTTTTGCACCTTTACCATTTGCATTCTATTGTTCAAATTATTATATTTTGTCTACATGCTGACAACAATATTCACGACTAATTTCAATATCACGTTTTAAACGTTTGCAAGCGCACAACAGTGGTAGTATTTTCTGTACGTATCAACAACTGACATGTACACGAGCGCTAATAATTTATTCTTTCAACAAGAACGCCTACGCTGCCGTGTTTAAAATATATAACCACGAAAAAAAAAACAGATTAGGAGCGGTAAAGATTCCGGTTTTAGATATACATAGAGGTGTCTGTGTGTATACCCACCTAGCCATATAACCGCCACTAAAAGTCGGCTGGTATCAATTTTATAGCACCTTTTTTTTTATAAGTCGTCGCGGTTCTGTCACCGCACTTTGAACGGCAAATTAACGATTTACATAATCCGCTGTTTAACATTGCTAATAACATAAGGACATGTACATCGTTAACAAAGTAATAACGCATGGTAGTTTGGTAATCTTATTGGCGTTTTACGATAGCATAATTTTGATCTAAACGGCAATATTTTGACGTAAATAGGTTTTTTTTTTTTAAAGACACCGCCTACGCCGCTTGCGATTTTGACAACTTAATTGATATTGCATACACAGTGTGTTCCAGAATGGACTTGACAAGGGAAAATGATGTTATTATAAATTTTGCTGTGAGAAACTATTTCTATTTTCAAAGAATTTGATTTAACGCGAAAAATATCTATATAAGATGTATGGGGTTTTAGCAAAATTAAAAAAAAATATACATCAAGGAAGTGGTGATTTATTACGCACTAAAAAAATGTTGATAAAATTCCCATACGAATCTTAGTTTTGCTTTTGCTCCTAAAACCGTACGGGTATTTTACTTTTAGAAGTAATATACTCAGTGACATTAGAAATGTTTCTCCTAGAAGGGATAATTTGTCCAACTGCACGTTTTGGCATTGTTATAGTTTTACATCAAAAATGAAACGACAATATTTGCAAGAAATTTTATTAAAATGTAATACAAAAAATATTAATAATGTTTTTAGTGGCCCCGCAGCTGAGTACACTCCTGTACGCGTCTAGGCATCGATAAAATGGGATGGTCAATATCTGCTTGTGGTACCTCTTTCCTTTAACTTGAACTTTCTGGATTAACGGGGCCAGAGTCTGTGGAGGATGGTGCAAAGTGGTCAGTCTATGATATCCCAGATATGTTCAGAGGTTTAAATCCCGTGAACGGGGTGACCACGGCAAAACATTAACCTCTGCTTTTTGGAGAAAATCCATAGCTCTACGAGCAATATGGGGACTTGCGTTGTCTTGCTGAACCAGAACTTGTGGACGGCCGTTTGACTACAATAGTAAAATGGTATGTCGGACAATCATACACTCACACACATCAACTCGCTCATCACAGCTGCTTCGAATAAAGAAGGTGGTGATCTGCTACCATAGGCAATAGCCCTCCAAACCATTACTCCAACAGTGTTGTGTACATGTCTATCAACAGCAAACCCAATTTCACATCGCTCTACATGCCGGCGTCATGTCCTTCTACGGCCATCGTGGATACCTAGTCAGAATCGCGATTCATCGCTGAGGACGACATTATGCCATTCTGCCTTCGAATCCTGTCGTAGTCTGCACCAGTTCAAACTTTGTACGACAGTAGTCCGCAGTCAAACAAAGCACTAATCCTGGACGGTATGAGCAAAGTCCAAAGGCTCGAATACGGCGATATAGTGTACGCGTAGTAACAGGTCTACCCCGAAGTCATACAGACCAATAAGCCTATCCTTCTTTCTACTCAAAACTCTTGAAAGATTGGTGGATAGGTACATAAGAGATACCGCAATTAGTGATAGAAAATATGCATATCAACCGGGAAAGTCTATAGAGGTCGCGTTAGATGACTTCAACAGGTTAATTACAAAGTCAATAGAAAACAAAGGGACAAACGACTTTGCTGGACATTGAGGGAGCATTTAATAATGCTACCACGAATTCAATTACCGGGGCTTTACAGAGAAAAGGCTTGCGCCGAAGCTTCTACAGTGGATAAGAGCCAGCCTGCAAAAAAGGATAATCACATTAATAAATGGTGAGGTTATCGTCAAAGTGGGAGCGGCGAGGTTGTTCGCAGGACGGAGTTCTATCTCCGTTGCTGTGGGCTACCCTAGTGGACGACCTAATCCGAAAACTGACCGGAAAGGGATTTCATTGCCTGGGGTATGCTGACGACGTTGCAATAGTCGTCAGAGGGCGGTTTCCAAACGTTCTGGTGAACATGCAAACCGTTTTAAATACAGTTGACAAATGGTGTAAACAAGAATGACTATCAGTCAATGCCCAAAAAATACAAGTTGTCACGTTCTCAAGAAAAAAGAGCGCTAGAAGAGCTACAGCGGCTCATAACCAAACATATCTGTGCTAGTTAACTCTCATAAACCAGTTTCTTCACAAAAAAGTTAAGAGATTTTTTTTTCAATTCAGATTCTTACCATAATAGTTTGCTTTAAATATAGTCACTCTGGTGCAAAAAAACCAAGTTGAACAAATTATTCTTTCTGGATCCAACACTTTTAATGTCACTAATTAGGAATATTCACGAGAAGATGGTGTCAATCGATGGGACTCAATGTCAACCCCACTAAGGTAACCCTAGTAGCATTCACCAGGAAAAGAAAGTCCAATCTTAGAACCATAAAACTGGATGGGCAAAATATAGACTGGAGAGCGGAAGTTAAATATCTAGGCCTTACCCTAGACAATAAACTTCTATGGAACAAACGTGAACTTGGAGTAACCAACAGGAGTAACCAAAAGAGCTCTGATGGTGTGCAGAGAAAAATTGGGGATGCAACCCAAAAATACTGCTTTGGATGTATACAGCGATAGTGAGACCGATCATCACCTATGCATCAGTAGTATGGCGCAAAAGAACTAATTTGGTCACCGCGAGAATTAACCTCTCGAAAGTGCAAAGATTAGCATGTATATGCATAACGGGGGCTATGAGAACCTGTCCAACAGCAGCTATTGAAGTAGTATTGGATCTTGGCCCCCTCCACATTGTAGTAGAGGGCGTGGCGAAAAGAACCGCACTAAGAATGGTCAAGGAAGGAATGATTAAGCATAGGCCTCAATCTCCGGACGGTGATCAAACCTGGGATATGCCCCAGGATGATATGTTAAAAAAAAATAGCTTTGTGAAGGAATTCACCATAAAGCTAGGTAACAGGAGCGAGTGGGATCATAACACCATCTTGAACTTGAATAGAAATGTCATCAATGGTATACTGATGGCTCCAAACGGCAGAAGGAACTGGAATAGGAATATATGGGCCTGGAACTACATATTTCGAAAGCTTGGGAAATACCCAAGTATATTTCAGGCCGGAAAATACACGCTATTGAAGATGTGTTCAGTTCAATATGGATAGGAACTATCGGAAGCAGGAGATTATCATCATGTCTGATAGTCAAGCAGCCGTCAGGCGCTGAGGCTCATATGAAACCAGCTCCAAGATGGTCTGGGAATGCCTAGGGAAACTAAATGAGCTAGGCAAAAGAAATAAAGTAACCCTCCTGTGGGTTCCGGTCACACAGGAGTGGAAGGAACGAAATAACGGATAACCTCGCAAAAAAAGGGGCTGGAATGCCTTTTGTAGGGCCTGAACCTTTGCGGTTAAGTAGCCAGTACAATACTGAAGAAACTAAAAATAGAAATGGAGGAGAGGAAATCCAGTTACTGGGGAAATCTCCAGGGAATGAGGCAAAGTAAAATTCTTCTGGGAATTTATAACCAGAAGAGGTTTACAGAATGCATCAACCTGTGTAAGGACATCGTTCGCATATTAACAGGAATACTTTCAGGCCATTGTAGACTGAAAGGAGACCTGAGTAAGCTTGGATTGGAAAAGGAATCTGAATGTAGATTTTGTGGGGAACAGGATGAAACACCCATCCACCTTCCCTCAAACTGCGTAGCACTGTGCAACTCGAGGGCGTTGCACCTGGGAGTATGTGAAATCGAAGAGGGAGACTTACCTAGACTGGGGCCCTCTGACATCCTACACTTTCTGAAAGGAATAGGATTGGAAGGCCAGCTGTAAAGCAGCAAGAATAGGGGACACAATAGATCTTTTAGGTCGCAGTGTAACACCACCCTCCTATTTACATACATACATACAATTAGGAATGTATAATGCAATCAATTATTTATTTATCATAAATTTAGTCAGCTTATAAACATTTAAAACAGAAACTGCAAATATGTATGATATGCTACAGGTTTCAGATAGCGCCAACATTAATTTGATTTGAATCAATTTACGTCTGTTCCTAGTGTTATGTTACGCAACTGATCTTCTTCCAGAGAAAATATGTCACCTATATAATGCATTGCGTTAACTGGCGCAAGAATACATCATTTGTACCACCTAATTTTTCGTGACATTTTCATCATTTAAACAAAACAACGATTTCATTGCTTTTTCTAATCAGCGCTTTATAAAATTACATTATAATATGATGTAATCTTGTATTGCTGTGTGATAGGAAACCATTAAAATTCCGACACTTTTACGGTTAAAGTTTCTAGCACAGGACGCCGTGTCCCTGATAATTACCGAATCGCTTTAGAGCGGTGTTCGTTCTTGACCTATTTTGAGCATTTTGTTTATGTCCTGTCCCGGTTACTGAAGTTTTTATAAATGCTAAAAGTATCTGAATATATACTTTATGTACTGCGTAATGTATACAATATACATTAAAGTGTGGATGTGTACAAAAGTGTGGACGTTGTACATCTTTTTCATGTTAGTAGTGGTATCCGACAATATCTGACCCAGAAACCAAATACTAATCGCTACTTGGCAAATAACTATTTTTTTATTTCTATTGCGCCGTGGTTAGTATTTTGAGTAGGCCAAATGGAATATAAAACACTCTCTAATAATAATTTGTACTCTAAAAACGTTACAAATGCAATCTGGATTGTATATGAAGAAATACTTATTGTTACTCAAGGCTCCTTTGCCAGCACGCTTATCAAGTGTAAAATAAACTTAATGAGACTGCATCAATGGAGCTGATAGATCAAATACTCTGACGAAGAAGGAAACTGAAGTGTGTGCATCTTTAGAGATACATAGAAGGTGCATTTGACAACACTCATGCCATAGAGTGTCAAGGGTGCGCTGATGAAAATTGCGAGCGAAAATTTTGAGAATATCTTCTGTGACATAGTTGAAAGGTTCAACATTTCAAGGTGTTAAACAGTCTTACGATTAGTTGATTCTATTATGTGAACGAGCAGTTGTCAAGGAGCATACTGATGAAGCAAATGATTGAGACTCCATGTGAAAGGGTTCAGGCGGTTCCCAATCATTAGCTACATCAGTATGCTCCTTGACAACCGTTCGTTCAACTAGTGGAATGGAAGAACCTGGACCTAGAAGAAATATCGCAAATACTTCAAACCCTTTTCCTAAACGTTGTCGAGGAGGTATGTGGAAAAATTAAGATTAACAGAAACCAGAAACAGACACGTTGGTGAAAAGATAAAATAAAAATGACGTCGAGATCAAGAAAGGAAGAAAGAAAGCTTATCTAAGCTCTAAAAAACACTTCTACACTAACGATATTCAGATATATGTATAAATCTTTTAACGTAGTGCTATGGACAGGCATCCTGTTTTTCGTGAGCGTATTTTAAGTTGCAGAGAGTTTGTCTTGTTTACTTCGTTCTGCCTTTAATCAATGTACCGAGAGAATTTTCACTAATTTAGATTTTATTTTGTTTAGATTAAGTTAATGAGTTGATTGTTTGATTTAATTTATTTAGTGTTAAGTTTTTTTTAATCTAATTCCCTTCATTTTTGTGTCTAGCGTTTGCTAGGTTGATTCAATGCGTTTTCTACTAGATTTTGTCGGTGATTTGTGCGTTTGCGTTGTTCGTATTGTTACGACTGCACTGTAGAATTTTATCAGGCAGTTCCTTGGTCGACTGTTAGAGTGAGTACACGTATTTTTGTGAGTCATTGTTTGCCATTTTGTATTTCAATTTTATATCGTAATTTAATTCGCAATTGTCTTTTATTTCGTCCATCAAGGAATTCGCTTTATAGTAATTGTTATTATATTGATGTGTACACATTATACATATAAGATCATTTATTATTTCTGCGCAGGAAGATATATCAGTTTAATTTTCTCATTTGTTTATTAAAATCATTAAAACTTAACCATATCTGCTTATTATTGTAGAAATAAGACCGTAATTTAAGTTAATCGTTCCTGAGCAACCATTTCATGCCGAAATTCGAGCCAAATGCGTCTATGATTCATCTAAATTAGTTACAGCAAGCAGTGACTTTCAGCGCTTTTGACCAGCCATATCTCGAAAAACGGTTGAGAATTGGACATATGCTGGCTGGAAGTGTTTTGCTAATTTTGACACAAGGAATAATCCTATGAAGTTTTGCAACTCAACGGGGAGACACCCTGTATACTATTTAAGTATGTTGTGCGCTCTTGTCTTGTTTTACATATGTCTGGGGTTAAATGTTAGAGTGGTCAAATGTATTTTATGACTGAACTCCCATTCTAATTATATGTTGTAGTCCAATGTAATCTTAACAAAGACATCTTAGAAGATATCCCAACAAAAAAAAGAAGCAAAAGTTGAGAAGAAGAAAAATGGAAAGACTAAATATCAAGTCAAAAATTATTGTATGACTCTAAAAGAATCTAAGAGAGACGAAGAATTTCCAAGAAGTTAAACAAATTAAAAATAGCCACGGAGGTGCAAGTGCTGCTGCCAAAACGGGTGGAGAACGTACTTCACAAATCTGCTGACTTCAAAAAAAAAAAAGAAAGAATCAAAAGGAGGAAATGACGAGATAGAATTACAATTAGCTGAAACAGAAAGAAATGGAAACCAGATAACCACAAGTATAAGCAGGGTAGGTATTTCAGCATAAAAAAATTGCAAGGGACTTTATTTATAAAAGCTAAATAATTGATTTGATTCGCCCTCTCATTATCGATTTTACCTATGTGAGCCCTAGTCCAAAAAGAGACTACATATCAAGTCAAAAATTATTGTATGACTCTAAAAGAATCTAAGAGAGACGAAAAATTTCCAAGAAGTTAAACAAGTTAAAAATAGCCACGGAGGTGCAAGTGCTGCTGCCAAAACAGGTGGAGAACGTACTTCACAAATCTGCTGACTTCAAAAAAAAAGAAAGAATCAAAAGGAGGAAATGACAAGATAGAATTACAATTAGCTGAAACAGAAAGAAATGGAAACCAGATAATCACAAGTGTAAGCAGGGTAGCTATTTCAGCATAAAAAAATTGCAAGGGACTTTATTTATAAAAGCTAAATAATTGATTTGATTCGCCCTCTCATTATCGATTTTACCTATGTGGGCCCTAGTCCAAAAAAGTTTTACACCCTACAAACGTAACATATCCGAAGTATCTAATAAAAAACTTAAAGAGTTTTCTGAGCTGCGGTAAAAAAAACAATAATTGAAAAAAATGCTTAAGATTCCAGAGAGAAAATATAGTGACAAATTATTGTCAGTGTGATACTTAACTTGGCAATTTATTAGACTGATATCAAAAGATTGAAGAATCATGCCTAACGATGCAAATTTTTGCTCTCGCATTCCAAACTTTTGTGCAAAGTAATTGTCGCATATCGCAATAGAATATAATTAGTGCGATCGTTGTTACCAAGAATACTTAAAACTTACCCGAGGTGATTTCGCCCCATTTGCGTCACACACTTGCGTTATTCATTTGTCCGGTAAAGTTACATCAGCCAAGATTACTTGCGCAAATACATATATTTACCAGAGGAAAAAAAAATCTCCCGAAACATATTCGGCGCGCGAAGTTGACTCATCGAATTATTGGCACAATTTGCCACTCGGCACATTAAAGATTTATTTTCGTATATACCGGCGGCAAGGCTATTGTGTTCCCGAAAAATCGTTTTCCGATTAATAGGCTTTCGAGGTTGGAGGTTTTCGGCCACAATTTATTAGAATCGAGATGACCGCGGTATTAATAGAGTGCACATTTCGAGATACGCAATGTTGTTGATTTATTAAAGTATGCGTTAAGATCATCGATTATCTTCTTAACTGGTAGGATGTATTGCCAAGAGATGTGCATCAAATGTGAGTTTTAACGGCCAATTCTGCAAATGAATTTATTACAGAGTTGAGTCGTAATGAAGTAGATCAGCGTTGAGTTTTCGTTCGCATGATATATTTTTATAGGCATTGTTAGGTTTTAAATTCTCGATCGCATTAACCAAAAAATTTCATTGAGGTAACAGCTTTTTGGTAGATAATAGCTAACTGAAAGATAAGCGATTAAGGTTTCTATAATTTCGTTTGGACTGATGAAGAAAATACAACTATTTTGAATTTTCTCCAAATCAGTTTGAAATTTATATCTTTGAACTGTAGTAGAATTACAATGAAATGAGATATTGCTTTTGGTTTGAAAAATTACATATCAATGATGTAACGTTTCACCTATGAAACTATAAATTTACGTTCCTCTTTGAATACAACACAACAAGTCCTTGTGTAATTTTACATTTCAAAGAAAATTTACCTTGAGGATCATAGGTCCAAAACTGCCAACGATACCCAGAGTAAAATTACATTTATTTGTTACAGTGTATAAAATTTATATTTTTTTTTTTTCAATTTTCCATCTGTTATTTTTGAGAGCTTTATTTGGAGCTATTGAGGATGGTTATCTATACTATTTATTAGTACACTGATAGAAATTTTAGTGTAAATTTCACGTACAAAATGTAAGTTGACAATGTGATGTATGCATGTATCATTAACGTATAAGATAAAAAACAGGCGCCCAGAATAAGTCTAAGATAGCTTTTTTTGCCATGTCCCCAATATGCTGGCGCCACTTCGTTTTCTCATCCATTGAAACTCCTAAAAAGACTGCTGTTGTGGGCTGATGTGTAGGTTTTGTTGTTAAGACTATTTCCTGTATTTTATCGATGTTAATTCGCGGTTTATTTGCTGAAAACCATCGCTCAGCGATCGTAGTTGCTTTTTCAGTTTTTTTTTTGGCGAAGAAGTTCTTGGTTCGGCTCTCGTACTAGGAGCGAAGTATCGTTAGAATGCATATAAAACTGAGCTCTTCCCACCTTTGCTGGAAAATCATGAACGTATAGCATGAAAAACAGACGCCCCAGAATGCAGCCCTGAGGAATACCGTACGTAGTTTCGTGGGTAGAGATGGTATGTTCTAAAAGCCGGTTAATTGCTTTCGATCGAGCAGCTAAGGTATTAGGGAATTCAGGAGTGTTCCCCTCATCCCGTAGCATTTTAGTTTTTCAAGTAGAATATTATGATTAACTGATTCGAAAGCATTACTTTGGTCCAGCAACCTTAGTTTTGAACATTCACTAGTATCAAAGGCGCGGTAAGTAGTTCAACAATACTTAATACACCAGTGGTGACATGCACCATGTAAAAAATTACAGTAATTTTGTCCATGGTAAATCAGGAATATTACATGTAATAACGTTGTGAATTTACCACAATAAATCATGTAAATTTTGTTTTACATGTCTTTTCTAGGAATATTTAACATGGAAAAAGAAATTTCGGTAACAAATATAGCTTTTTTCATGTAAGTTTAAGATGTAAACAAAAATTCAAAAAGGAAAATACAGGAAAAAAACATGTACAATTTTGTATCTACTAAAATTACTTAAAAGTGTAAAATTGACATTTTTTGGGGTATTTTAGTGCACTTTAAAAGTAATATTACTAGTGAACTATTAATTTTGCTGTAAAAATATGAGGATCTTTTCTATTTATTTGTTTTTACTTGAATTTTCGGGTAAAACTATAGAATATCATGGAAAATACGAAATTCATACGCCGCAATGTGATTGGTTATTGGATTATTTATCTGTGCGCGTAGGTAATTCTATTCGTTTGTCGAACTTATTATTGGCTCAATGATATCATGTATGTCACAAACAATCGTAGGTTTCGCGTAAGCGTGTTCGTTCTTGATCCTTGGTTGAGCGATTCAGTATGACCTATTAGGTGCATATAAAGCATTAGGTAAGTTGCTTGCTCTCTTTATAAAAATACATATGAAAATTACTTCAGTGTTCGGTAAATATAGAGTTCATATAAATATTACATACGAATTTTACAGTACAATCTTTGAAAAACACATCAGCATGTGGAAATTTACTAGATGGTAGAAATTTTACCTTATGAAGAAAATTTACCTATAAAATTGTAGGCAACTTTGTTACCAACGATTTTACATGTAATTTTACTGCAACTTTTTTTACAGTATGGGCGCTGTTAGAGCAAAATTCAGAGGGGGGCAAACGAAATATCAAAAAATCTTTAATAGCATAACTACTTGTATATTAGCTTGCGGAAAGTAACTAGGTAAAAGTAGATTAGGTAATTAGCAAGTATTTAGATCATATACATTTTGTAAAATTGTCAAATATTCAAGTATTTCAAAAAAACTGCCCCACTTTGACCATGACAACGCCCATGAATGGTGGTAAAACGTCTCTTTTTATACCCATTTTGTCTTAGAAAGGGCTGGACGATAGTTTTCACAGTTGTTAATGTCACTCTTTTTGTGGATATTGTGGGTTTTATGGGGTGCTATTCTACATACCTGTAATGGACTCGGGAAACTCCATGTTCTAAACATGTTTTGAAGATAACTGCTGATGGCACACCGATTAACAAAAAAATATTCTAACGTAAGAAATAGTCCGAGTGAAGTAACAGTGAATATATTTTTGGAAAACTTCAATTTAAATATACAGGGTGTTTCCTAACCTCTCCGACAAAATTAATAAGGATATTTCTCACCAAATTTTAAAAGGGAAGTTTGGTATAATTTTTTTTTCGGATATCTCTTCGTTTTCTAAATAGAGGGTGTTAAAATTTGTTTTTAATTTTTATTTTATCTCATTAATTAATGATAAACGATATTCTACATATTCGAATAAAGCAGTACCTGTGCTTTTACCACTCAAAAAGCCATGTTGGTTTTGATGTATAAGATTATATTTTTTTTTAAAATTCGTTTCATGGCAACCACATTTATTTTCTTTGTGACATTTCTCTCTTGTTTAATATTTGTCAAATACATATTCTTTCGAATCGTTTTCCAAGTTATTTGTACTACTTTTCATAACGACTGAGTTTACCAATCAAGAAGTGGCTCAAATTTATTTCATGTACAGTTATCATTTATTATAACTGTACATGACTACTATTTATTATAAACTATTTATTATTAGCAGATCTCTTTTGCCAGATCTTTGCCAATGAACTAATTGTAAAGTTTAAAATTGACCCAAAGTGAAGTACTCTAACCCCTTATTATGTTTAACAAATACCATTAGAATATCTTTTGGCATTCATTAGTAATATCAAAAAAAAAAAAAAAAAAACTAAAAAAAAATAACACCCTGTATCTCGAAAAAGAAGCGAAAAAATATTATACCACATTTTCGTCTTAAAATTTGACGAGGAGTGTCCTGATTTATTTTGTCAGACAAGTTAGGAAACACCATGTATAATTTATTCCTGTATATTATACTGTAGACAAGTATTTCATGAGCTGCAAATTTTACGTAGATACAGTATTATGATCTCTTCATTAAAAAAAAAAAATAAAAGTACTTCTTAGTGATCACATGTCCACAATATTATTTTTTTTATCAAGGCTATTCAAAAGACGAAAGATGACAATATTTGGTACAATCTGAATGTATGCCCAGAAAGAGAAATAGCTATAACAGCTTTAATCTTTGTATATGTAAGATTTTCTGGTTGGTTAATTTATTTTTGAGTAGATATGGATAATCTCTCTTTGCACATGAGAATTCATACTTTTGAAATTCAAAATTCATTATTCTTGTCCATTAGGATTAATTTACTATAAATAACTCTCCCCCAAATCCATCGTTTACATTTAAAAACGTTACAAATACAACAGGAAATGAAGTGGAAAACCATAAAACGGCTTATCACGCGGCCGATAAAGATGTGCCACATTCCCTATAGCTTCGAACGTCGGTGAACCCAAATAGATACCGTTTTGCAAACAATTAATGTAAATGACCACGCCAAAACTGAAAACATTCAATTAGGATCAGTCGAGATCTAATCTGTTCCCAATACTCAATCGAACAGCGGACTTTTCCATACAATAACTGTTCATTGCGTTCCCCTTGACTTGTTCGTAGATCCGGTATATAAAATAATTATATATAAAAAAAAAACGTATATATGTACTGTTTTCTAACAAACAGATTCATCTAAACAATGTAATACACTTTGTTTCACTTAGAAAACGCTTTTTATATGTAAAATTGTGGGAATTTTTTGTTCCTATATCTGTGTAGTAATGTATGTTCGTACATAAAGCATTCGTATTGTTGGCGATATTCTTCGAAGATTAGTAATAGGAATACGGATAGTTTTTTCCTATTATCTTTTTTTTTTTTTCGTCAGAACCGGTACGTCGATCTATATTTAGAACGGTATTTTATGTACAATGAACCTGTAAACGCGAATTTGGCATTCTCAATTCCGATACGATGTGAATGTACTCTAAGAATAATTATCTCTTTGTCTGTAAGCAAATATTACCGTGTAGCTTTACTTAAAGAATTAATTACTGTATCCACAGATTTTTGCTTTCAATCTAGTTAGATATTCATCACTTATGATACAAGCGGATAAAGTTGCGTTTGTCCACCAAACGATGAACAATATTTTGAAGCTATGAAGGGCACATTTTTTTTTATATTCTCCATTGAATGATTTCTTGACGATTTTTTCATGTTTATGAAGTTGCCGATGTCATAATTTGGGCGTTGTTGGTTTCAGTACTCCGAAGGAGGAAAATTAAAAATTGCTTAAATCATTAAAATTATTACTTTTTTATATAAATAATAAGGAAGAGGTGCCATGAAATTTTTTAAATGACATCTTTTTTAGTTCGAACAAGAGGGAGAAATTGGGAAATGTTGATATATGTATTTGTAAAATAAACTTTTTTAAATAATTTTCCAGAACATTGGGAACGAAGAGAGATTAAAAATAAAACGGTAGTGTTTTTTAAATTGTTAATTAAGTGTTAGTAATATATGGTGTAAATTTCTAAAAGTATTTTCTTTATGATGCAGACACGCATACCTTTATTTTGTAATGGATGTAAGATGATTGCAGAATTTTGCAATAATTACACTACGTTACAAATTAAAAAAAAATTGAGTACTCACTCAAATTTTTTCTGTTTATTTATTTATACAAATCGCTTAATAAGAACACCTATGTACTTTTCTCTATCACATACTGTTTTTTTGGGTACGGTAACTAATAATTATTGGTAAAAAAATTAAAAAAATATACATATTGCTTAATTTAATTATCAATAATTAGATTAAATTAACGACAAAAAATTAAAACTAACGATAAAACTTATTTTGTTTTGTTAATTAGTCCCAAGCCTGGTGAAATGCGAGGGAAGGTGGCCGGCGCTTCGCAATACATATCTATCATGAAAAACTAAAAAATCGCGAATATCTCCAAAATGTTTGGAGATAGACACAATGACACTCGTATAAAATCGAAAGAAAATCAAATTTTACATCCATTTATGTAAAAATTGCTATGCCATTCAATTTAAAAAAAAATCAAGTTATCCATGATTTTAGAGTTCGAAAATTACAGAGCCCTATTTAATAATTCTGTAATGTAAACGCAACAATTTTAAAATAAAAGACGTGTGCTGTTTCATAATTAAGCGAAAACTGAAAACCGCATCTTTCTAACTTTCGTATTTCCGGAGATATTTGCAAACACCGCAGACATTGCAAATGTCATTTTTTTTGAAAAAACGTCATGTAATTCGGAAACGGTAGAACTTAGCCCCAATGTATGCCTAACCTATTGTTATTTAAATTCAACAAGGAATCCAAAAATACAGTAATATACAGGGTGTTCCATTTAAAATAATAAAGTATCTACTTCCGGTACAACCGGAAGTCCGCCATTACTGAAACTAATTTTAAAATGTGTAGAATATGATTCGAGCCAACATTTATTTGAAACATTTTTCCAAAAAAGCAATAATAAATCTGCTACGGACCGTTGCATCTTAGGCTGGACACCCGGTATGTATATCAGGTAGAATATTTCAATCTGTCGCTAGGAGCACGAAGTGACATGTAAATATGCATATTATATCTATGAGGGGATAAAATGTGAACTCTACCCCCATTGAAAATCCCAAGATTTTGTGCCAGAATCGACATAGCCTATCTCATGCCATCAGTGTATACTTCAAAAACAAGACGTGATAGAAACAAAAAACATCCACTGCTTACATATTGTAACTAATTGAAAACCATAGTAGTAATCAGTTTTTCAGATACGAAGATTGTGCCACACAGTGTTATTTATATCAGTAAACATTCCATAGTTCTATTTGGTCACATTCTCATGTATTAAACATCTTATATTCTCCTCACTTCGGTGAAAGTAATGGATTTTTCAAAGGCAGTTTGCCCTCCCTGACGAAAGACAATCGCTATCGAAGTCTGTTAGAGAATTCCAATTCAAAAGGATTCACTAGCCAACCTCCGTGAGAGATGGACGTGTTTCGAGTATTTTTTATAAATTTTAACGGCTTACTTGAGATACTTGAGATATTTATATTCTTATCTGCGTTGTTTTACACTAATATAGATTTAAAATCATTTATTAAATAAAATTACTTTTGTTTTAACTTAAACGTTTTCTTTATCTTACAAAGCCGTTCAACATCATTGATATTTTCTTTGTATCAGTCTCATGCACACAATTTCAAGTAAATTAACCAGTGTAACATTGAAATTGAGTAGAGGACATTGCACAACAGTCTCCCACAACGTCTCCGGTTATACTAAAAGTTAAAGGAGGTATAGGGGGATTTTAAACATCCTAGTGTCATCTATAAATTAAATTATTAATTGCTGTATATTAAAAAAATACGAATAGGGGGATTCGTATTTTTTTAATATATAGCAATTAATAATTTAATTTATAGATGACACTAGGATGTTTAAAATTGTATTTTACTAATTTAATTAAAGCATTATATTTAAAATATTTTTTTTTTTATCCGGACTACCTCGTAGCATTACAAATAATTTTGGCTATCGCAACGTGGGGCTTGATAAAGAAATTTAGATAAATTGTTTGCAATCGTAAAAGTCAATTTACCTGGCGTCCGACTGAAACGCATTTAACAAAGTATTTCAAAAATAGATAAGATTAAAAATGGATAAAATAAAGATAAGGGGAAAAGTGCAACAAGAGGAGGAAGCAGAAAGCATCAAAATCATGGTTGAAACAATTGGAAGAACGACCCATCGCCAGTAACATTGAAGTGGAGCAAAAGGCCAACACACCAAAGCGAGGAATGACAGTAGAGGATTAGTAGGTCCTCTATAATATATATAAATCTTACAAGAGAAATATTAGTCGGGCAATAAATCCATCTGCTTTTGCACATTTAAAAATTTGCCTAACAACAAGCCTTCGGCTGTTTTATAGATACTAGTGAAGTTATTTATCCCAAAAATGTAACTTGTAAAACCATTACTGGGCTGGTAACTGGATACTGTCCCATGAAAAAACATCTATACAATACAGGTCGAGTAAGCGAACCGTGGTGCAGGAGATGCGAACTACAGGAGAAAACGAGTTTACATGTGATCTGCACATGTGAGGAATTGAAAGTACTCAGGCAGATATATTTCTGGAAGGATCTATAGGAGCCCTCGAGGGTACTCAAGTTTGCACTGGGCAAGATACTGGGTTTTATAGAGAACACCAAGCAGCTCGAGTGGAAATAAGAGAATTAATAGGGATGGTACAATGAGCTCCTAGCTCAACTGCCTGGACTATAGGTGCCTACCCTAACTAAATGAATGAATGAATGAGTGGGGCGTCTCCATACCATAATACCGTACTTTAATATGGATTCTATGGAGGCCCTCTAGAACAACAACATCAACAGAGCAGCTATGTCGACAGTTTGTTTTAAGATTCTTAAAGCATATGTTCCCATGATAAGTATCTATCAACCGTTATTCCCAAAAAAAATACTATGAACACATTCGGGTATTGAAGCATTACTGGTGGTTACTAATACAGGACGATCAGCTCTTTTGGACGGATCAAAGACAATTATTTTCGATTTTGACTTATTTAAGATAAGAGCATTAAATTCTGTCCACGTGGAAATCATCGATGTACACTCATTACCAGCTGCCGAAAGTTTACAATAATCTCTGCCGTGGATGGTAATGTATGTATCTTCAGCAAACTGACACACATCTTTAAGACCTTTACGTTACATTGTAAATTGTTTAGGTGTACTGTAGAAAACAATGGCCCTAAAATCGATCCTTGAGGGACTCCTAATCTTAAAAATTTTGATTTCGAATACCTTGTGACATTATCTTTGATTTATAGCTACCGTTTGATCACGGTAAGAAGAGATCCAACTGTAACAATAGCCGTATAAATATGTATGTTTGTATAAAATAATTATATCTGGAATAACAAAAGGATTTATTTCATCTAGGAAAGTAATCTGATATTTTTTTTGAAATGAAATTTTTTAAAACTTTTTTCATTAAGGTTGCTGGATTAAAACCAAACCAGTCCATGTTAGTCAGCATTTAAACAAAATCGAGCCTTCCTTGATAAAAGTTCCAGTTGACCTGTATTTGCTCAACGAATATCGTTCGTTTCATATACGTACGAAATGCTCCAATAAGCAACTAGTGATACATATATGCGCGTTTGTGGAGACAATTTACCTAAACATGTATAGTATACGGTACATTTATAGTTTAGAGCGGTTACGGAGAAGATTCTCGTTAGCTGATTTCTCCTAATGTTACTTTAATTGCCCATTCACTTAAATAAGGTCTAATTACTTAATACAGCCGCGATGTGAATTAACGCATGTTATTGCACTATTCTGCTCATTGTATCGCTGTTTGTAGTAGTATCCTTTATATGTTTCTCTCGCGAATTGTGATGAGAAAATGGCGACAAAGCTCAGCGGTAAATTATGAAATATACTAGATAGTCCATTTATCTTGACTTTGGCAGTTTTTTCAGGAAGTAAAGTAGATCATTAGGGATTGAAATAAAATATTAGAATCAGAATACTTAATATACTGCGGTGATTCATAAGAGGAAAGCTATCAACTATACTAAATGTAATTATTATTTTATGTACACACCTGTTTGTAAGTCTAGTGTAAATTGGGTTAATTCGGATTAGTAGGCGTGAGAAATGAATATATAATTATCGTCTGGCAACTGTAGGATATTCTGGTATCCTAGGATTCGATTTTACTCGAATGGGGTAGTGACTCAATGTAATTCGTAGGAAATAAATGAGTGGGAATCCTTTGATAGGGGTGTTTGTTGATAAAAAATCTTTTTCGAAAACTGTTTTTATTTTTCATTAAGTTAAATGAATTAAATCATATTCCTGTGGTATATTCGATATCGAAGGGGATCTTCTTTGTAAATCCATGTAATTACCTTCAGCCTAAAAATATACAGAAGAAATCTTAAGATTATTTAATATATAAGAAATTTTCTGTTTTTGATATACCTTGGTAAATTTTTCCCATATGGAATCATATATGTCTCTGCTGTTTCGAATTTAATTATACACTTTGGATGCTGTGAAGGGTGTTTTTCCCTGGATTTTTATGATACCGACGTTGTTCTCCTGATTTGAACCCTTTTCTGCATCATCTTTGGATTATCACTGCGAGGAAACTCGATTCTGAACTACTCTGGGGTGTGTGCAAGCTGATATACTATACTATACTATATTATTTATTGACAAAACTACAAGCCTGATAGTATGTACATTGTCAAAAAGACTGTATCACCAGATATACGAGATATCTGGTCAAAACATTGTTTAAATTTTTGTATAAATGAGTATATAATATTTCTAATATTTTAAGATTATTGCTAATGTTTGCAAGATAGCAGTTGAGGTTGAAATTTTAATATGTATAAGTGGGTAGACGTGGTTGGTGGTTTTCTTTCTCTTTTGATAGCGGGATATTTAAAAGTTATTTTGAGAATTTAAGAATCCAAATATATACTGGATAATTGATAATTTGTTTTGAACATTCCAAATAAGTATACTCACCTTGTGTAAGAAGAGTTCTCGTACTCTTTATATGTTTTTGATATAAACTTGTTGATAAATTATGCATGTTATTAATAATTACACTGTTTTATTAATAAAAGCTTAACGTTACAGCTTTTATTAATAAAATTATTTTCATCTTTTTATTCTATTTTTATTCATTGTTAATACTACTAGGTCATGTACTGGCGTATATTTGAGCTAGGTTGGTAGCTAAACTATTTTCGAATTTTACTTTTCAATTAGAGTTTTGGAATCGCTTTTTATCTTTAATAAGGTCATTCTTTTCAATGTAGTGTTTCTTTTCTTTTGTTCAGCATCGTTTTTAGTTCTTCTTTCATCTAATCAGGTTCCTTTGGTACCGGCGTACTCAGCGTGAGAGAGTCACGTGGTGCGCACGGAGTGACCCGCTGATGGAGGCTTTGAGTCGACACGTATTTTTCATGACAGCTCCGTAAAAATACAAAAAGAAAGTTTCTTTACATGATCTGGGAGGCCAGTCATGTTATCGTTGTAAATTGTTAATTTTCATTTTATCCCTGGGGATAATTAGTACAGTGTGGTCGTCGTCTGCGAAGATTATTCATCACCACAACGCCTTTCGAGGGATTTCTCCTCATACGTGTGGACCACGCCTTTGCCGGCCATTTCCCCGGGAGTCGACCCGCTGCGTCAGGACTTAATTTGCTTCGCTACCTCGAAGAAGTTCTACTTAAGGCTCATTACTATTATTATTATTTTTTAATTTATTTTATCTATCCTGACATATCGTCGTTTATTTATGAAAGTTATCGCCACCGTTTTAGTATTATTACTCTGGTTACGTCACTACGTCAAGTACGAGAAATTGTTTGTTGTTTACGATTTTATTATCTACAAATATTAAATCGTATCTAGCAAGTCCCAAAATCTCCACCATTTGTCGACATTTTTTTTTTTTATTTATTTAAATAGTTTAAATATTAATAGTTCTTGTGTAAGTACCGGTCTCTGTGAGTAGGTTTCCGGTACACTCTATGGCCAAGCGTTCCATTCCCATTCCTGCTGACTAACACGTCCAGGAAAGGGAAGCCTCCATCCGTTTCCCTCTCCATCGTGAACTGCATGCGTGGGTGAATGCTGTTTAAATGTTGGAAAAATTCCAATAGTGCGTCCTCCACATGGGGCCAAATAATTAACGTATCGTTCACATAAGGGAACCAACAGGAAGGTTTGTATCTGGATGTATCCAGTGCCCTGATCTCGAACTGCTCCGGTGAGACTCAGTAAGATGTTAAGGGTTCCGCATTCTTGCCTTATTTCAAAAATGTAACAGATCGGGTTAGTAAACTTCTAAAGAAACATCACGTGAAGACCGTTTACAAACCGACAGGGCAAATAAAGCACCTTCTACGCCTCGTAAAAGACCCTAGGTACTCTCTCTCATCTACGGGTGTATATCGGATACCATGTTCTGTGAATCTGTCTACATAGTGCTGTGAACTGATTGTCCAAGCATATATTTTTAAAGAAATTAAAAATGACAAAATTAATTTAGCTAGCTCAGCAAAAATGAATTTAAAAGGCGCCAGAGATTCTTAAATCTCAGAGTAATTTTTTTAAAAATTAATAGTGGGCGTTTGCAAAATTGACTTTCTTTAAAATCCCCAAAAATTGAAATGGCTGATTCAAAAATAAAAGAACTATTTAAGATGATATTTACAATCATTAGATTTTTATTGAAAAAAGAAAAAAAAACATTTAATTAACAACAATAGGGGAAAAAACCGTAATACAGAAGGTATCGGATTAAAATAACCCCTTCGTGAATTTACATTTAAAAAGGACAATGCAAATCCTTTAGCAAACAAAATGGTGAATTCGTTCTAGAAGGAATTTCATATACCACAAAAAATCCACGTGGTTTCAAAAATTCAAAGCAAACAAAAATTTAATTCAATCAACGTGGAGAAACAAGCAAAATCAAAAATGAAATTTAAAACAAGCTCACAGCTTCACTTCACCTACCCCGAGGTGATAAAATAAAATTAATTTGATAACTACAAAAAAAAAACGGAAAATTTAAACTCTAAACGCGCTCGCTTCTAAAACGAAAATTATCAAACGGGCCGTATACATAAATTGTGCACAAATATGCAACGCCAAACAAGAAGAGGAGACGTCTGAATAATGATCAAAATTAATATAATCCGAAACAAATCTTAACAGATGAAAAATCGTAAAATGGGAAAAATGAGCTCAAAATTTACATGTACTTACTCTCGTGCCACTATTCAGACTCTGCCCTTACGAGGCCTCTCACAGCGTATACAAACAACCGACAGCGCGCTCTGCATCGGCCGCAACAATCAAAGAATACGCCTTATAAGAAGGACCAAAACAAGATAAACTAATGCTAAACATATAATCAAAGAAAAATAAACTAACTAACTGAACAATTAAATATATCCAACAAAACTATTAAATTCAAAGCAAAATGTAAAAATAAATGAAATTAACTATACACAACTGACCAAATAAAAATGATACAAACAATTATTAGAATTGTGGAAACTCTATCATTGTTTTGACAAGGCTGATTTGGAATAAATAAAAATACAGATTTAAATTTCCGAAACCCGGGGTGCCTGTCCACAGCAATAGGTACGACAAAACGAAGCATCAACACAAGGATTAAGGAGCACGAGCGTAATTGTTGGCTGGGACAGGATGAGAAGTAGCAGAACACGTCCTACAAAACGCCGACCATAACATTCAATTTGATGACACAAAAGTACTATCCACCACCTCGCACTACCACACAAGGTTATTGCGAGAATCCACAGAAATTCACAAACATGGAAATAACTTCAACCGGAAAAAAGAAGCACGTACTTTAAACAAAACCTGGTACCCGGTGGCGTATTTCCATTTGTTACCATTGTACAGAACGGGTTCTTGCTGGGTAACAGTAGGATATGAACCTACGAAAAACTAACTGAGTAACTCCATAGTCTACCACTATGGAGAGTATTCCCAGTTCTGCAACAGGATAGTACGTATATGAAATACACGTAGGCGCACCTTATATTTTGCGTATGCTACTAATATGCAACGTTAAAAAAAAAAAACGATTGTAATCCAGTCCCAAATTATTTTAACATATTTATTAAAAAAAAAAAGAAAGTTGTGACAGAAATACCAAACAAATCTACAAATAGCAAATAAATTAAGAACGTCGTATTACTCTAAAATTCTAACCTCTGAAACCTAATTCTGCTTTAGTGAGAATGAAATTCAAATGTCTTAAAAAGTTTTAAATTTTATCACAAAATCAGTCATATGTCTGTCGCTCTGACGTGGAGTGTAATTTTTGTGAGTGCATTCAAGCATCAATATTTTACTACATACTGATATTTTTGATAATCAATTAAAACATGCATATTTACATACATATCGACATATTACGCGAATTAAATTTTTTTCCTCGTTTTCTACACTAGTATTTTTTAGGGATATTTTATTTGTTTATTTTACGTTTAAATCAATTTTCTACAAAATGTGTCCCAGAACAAAATATGGGTATTTTGAATTCCTACAACAAAACTATTAACGGCGCCTTAACGGCTTCTTTACGTGGAGCCGTTCGATGTAAAATACTTTTTATTCGAAGCTAATTGGATAAGTATATTAATATAAAAAAATAGTTGGCAGATAAAATCGAACGCAATTAGAAGAATTGAATCCATAAGACTTAAGGGCTTTTCTTATTATAACTAATAGCTTCTTTCGGGTTTCGCCGTGTGTCAAAACTTTCGCTCGACGTTTCGCTGTTCATACTGACAGCTTCTTCAGGATAACTGAACACGCAGTTTCCTTTCCAGCTATTTTACTCGAATAATAGATGTTGCTAATAGCGATACTTCATTGAATATGATCAATTCCATAGTAAAACTAAATAAAAATCTGGAAAAACTGACACCTACACAGATAATTTCGTTGTTGCACAAAATGAAAAATTTCACTTGTGCCAAGAAAACAGATGTACAGTTGACATCTATTGCCAGAAGAAAGATTCGACTGCTATTAACAGCAGGAAGTCGCAGAATTCAAGCTGGGCAACCATCCAACTCAGAAACTCAAAAACAAAAGAAATGCCGAAGATCATTAGCGAAAAGCTCAATTCAAAATTAAGATTTGTCGGCCCAAAAAACATTGTGTATCACACGGCCCAGAAACTCTTTTGCGAGTATGAGTACGGTTTGTGAAACTACAAAACTGTAGTTTCTGACCTAGTGATACAAACAACAATTAATTAATTTAGAACTGTATTATTTACATTAATTATTATTTGATTACCAGATTGCTCGCATCAATTCATATTAAGGTATTAATCCCAGAGACAGCCTGTACAGTCTCCATACCGTCTCCCAATGAGAATTACACACGTGATTGCCTAATAAATTACTATTGGACGCGACAACTCACTTATTCCGTCATTATCAAATTATGCGACGCGCAAAATCAACACAGTTCACGCACGGGCACGCGAAAAAAAAAGTTGGTTTTAAAAAGCGGTGGTCGCCGGTCCGGTCGTTATAAATCAAATTTTATCACCGATAAGCCGGCGATGAGTACCATTATTATTGCTATTATCGCGCCGTGGTTACGGGCTCGTTATTTTACCTTGCTGGGCGCGAGATCACTCATTTACCCCTATAATAAACAACGTAGGTGGGGATCTGATCCTGTAGTAGGCGTATAATTAGCTGGTATTCAGGAATTAAAAATCGTAATTAATGAAATGGTCGACCTTGTCCTCCGTCTGCGTTTGTTGGAGCACTGCTACAAAGAATCGCATCCTTACTTATATATCTTTGTTGTTGACTTTAATTAAAATTAATTAATTATTGGGTTGTCCGAAACAACGTGATTTAAGCAAGCAAGGAGATTGTATAGTATAATCCAGACGGACATGCGAAGGCATTTGGCGATCAGGAAACGTTTCAGCATAGAAGCGACGTGCTTGTAAAGAATTCCCATTAGCACGACCGTACATGAACACCATATCGCTCATTTCAGCATTAGAATATACGCAACCATTGTAATTGCTACAAATTGCACAAAACGTCAAATTAAACTGTCATAAAACAATAGCTGATAAGCATCTGTTTACTGGGATATGTTATATCCATGTACTACTAGGAACACTCGCTGTTATCTCGTAAACGGTTGATTTGTGAACATATGTTTATTATGACTTTTAACCTTATTTTCGATCGTACTACATGCCTTTAAAATCTTTTTTGCAGTTAGTGCCGTAACCATACCATTTATTCCACTAGTGCCGTAATAGGGTCTATTACAGCACTAGTTGCGTAATAGAAATGGAACATTTAAGCAGATTTATTTTAAGTTGGTCACATTGCAACAGAAATGGAGATGTCAATATGACATTTTGTAAGCAAGTTTGGGGTTATTATATTAAAATTCGTTGTAAGGTTTGATATTTTTAATTAATCTTTGAAATAGTACAACTATTATAAACATTTATATTAACGTTTGAATTATCTTCGAAGTGATAGTGATACGTGTGCAGTAGAAACATTCTGTTGAAAATTATCGTCTCTGCGATAGTGATATTGCCTCTGTTGCAGTACTCAAACTGTGAACCATTCCCAGAAGTCCAGGTAGATTCACATTATTTCCTGTGCAAACATATTTCCAACATCATTTTATTTTTCATAGAAGACGCAACGTAACCTTCAGCAACAGCCGTGCTTTTCCAGCACCTAATCGTTTTATAGTTAAAATATCACCTCCTATTTGCTATATGTGTCGCACTGGATCTTCTAAAACAATGTCCTGTATAAAGATGAGGATCTGGTAAATGAAGAAAACTGGCAATTTGTTTAGGAACATTTCCCATGGTGTTAATACCGATAGGGCTATTATATTAAGCAGCCATGACGATAATTAGAAAAAACGTTTGTGAGTAACTGTTTTAGGCCGCAGATTATTATATTTTTTATAAGTTCGATGCAGTTTACATCAGTCACTGCGAACATTCTGGGTACATTGTTTTTTGTTTTAGGTATGTTGACTATAATGGAATGATTCCACACATATATTAATTAATTCTTCTCGCTTACAGGCTCCATTATATCCTATTATCAAAATAACCTAGAATATAAAGAATTTACAAAAAAAGTAACGAAAATAATCAACACTTAACCTTTATAGCTAAGTATATTTTATCATCGGCTTGTTTCAAAAATCTATGAATATCTTCTTCTTCTAAAATTTTAGATTTTTTTGTTTGATAAGCCGTTTAATATGCTTGAAGTTTAATATATTTTGATATATTCACATTCTATGTACATTTAAACACGATCTTAACATCGAATAAATTCGACCATAATGATGACGATTTATAATCTTTACGTAGCATTTCCAAATAAGCAAGTAAGACGTTCTCAGAAATATGAAGAATTTCCTTTTCTTTGCACCATTTTTCAAAAATTTTTGTATCGCTTTTGCTACATAGTGTACGATTTCTCGAAAGTAAATTATTAATGGTTTTTTCAGCAATTTGCCGTATTTCAGGCGAGTGCATGAAAAAAGTTGTAGAACTCATATTAAATATTAATAATAGTTACTTTAGTAATATAATATATAACAAATTTCAAAAATGTGTCAATTTTAAATTACTTGTCAATTTAAATCTTGTGCCAAACCGAGGTGACAACTGGTGACAACTGCCACAAATATTCCCTAGATTATCAAATTTTTCTGTTTTGCTTTTTACAAAAAGAGAATTTTAAATTAATTGCAAAAAAATAGCATTAAAAAGACACTTTCATTTGACATTAAAGCACTCATTCAGTTAAGCTTAAACTCTGAATTCGTACTTTGAAACGTCAAAATGAAACTTGTCTTTTAATATACTATAAACGATGTTTCAAAACACCCTGTATAAATACAAATTAATTTGACAATGACATCCGAAATTACTTTAGTAAAAATCATAGTAAATAAAGTATAACGTTACTGTAGTAACTAACTTTCTGCAAACTTATCAAAAAATAACACATGGAAATTATAAGTTTTAATTTTCGAAGAACTTTACAGTATATTATTAGAATATAAACGAGAAAAAATAATGCTCCATCCATCATCTTTAATATACCGAGCAACTTGTTGAAAACCTCTGTCGCATAATCTACTTTCCGTATAGTGAATTATGCTATAAAACTTCTTGTACATACGTCCAATTAATGATATCGCCTTGGATTTACGAGCGCAATTTTTTGATTTTAACAACCTACTAAATTCACATTTATTTATTGAGCGTAGATAGGAACTATAGATAAGCTAGATATACGTCACATCGATTCGCAAGTGAACAAATAGTCGATGATCACAGGCCAAAGCTTCTACGGTGTCCAGGACATAAATCGTAGCGATTCTCCTTTGAAATATAATGATCATTATCGCTATGTAATATCTGGACAGGCGTATAATAACAAGGACATTAGTAACGATGATAAAAAAAAAGAAGGACGGCTAGCAACGTAGTTCTTTTTAGCTATAGTCGGGAGTCGAAATGGCTGACGCGGTCGAATATCGTTCTCTCGGTCATTAGTTTACGGAGCGACGTTAAAGTGTCAGATCAGAAGTGTGAAAACTTAGAGAAAATCCCGGAATGCGAAAACAAGTTATGAATCAAACGGTCGGCGGCGATTTTTTCACTCGTTTACAACTGCGGAGTCGTGTCAGTGTCAACTAAATCGTCGATGACGACACGCGCTCTAGCGGTAGGTCGGGAACGCTTAACGAATGGTCGTTGCGCGTTTTCGCCAGGTCATTAGGAACGCTTGTCAATACTCAATTGTAAGAAAGGTGATTTTCTGTCGATATTTAACGAGAAAAGCATTTAAACTGTCACTCGTAGATTTGAATGAAACTAATGGTGCGATTCTGTGCAAATCCATAACATCTATAAAACTTTCTGTAAGAACTGTAAACATCCGTAACTGATATGGTTATTCTGTACACGTTTGTAGCTTACAGAATTTCATAAATCCTTATAAATATAGAAGAGTTGAAACTGCAGCATTTGCAAATGTTAGAGATTACAGTTCTTCGCCGTTTTGTGATATTAAAAATATTAGAAATAGTAATAATGACCATGAAATAAACAAAATTTATTAAATAAAAGGAATCTAATTATCTCATATCACAATATTAATTCTACTCGATTTGCTCAAAACGTTAGACAGGGTAGTCGCATGTATATATGTACTATACAGGGTGTTAGGTAAACATGCGGCAAAAATTCAAGGGGTTATTCCTTGGCCTATTGTAAGAATATTTTGTCCTATGATGATTTTTGAAAGACCCCTTTTTTTCGATGATACAAGGCGAATAAGATTTCCAACAACATTTTATTATCAAAAAGTACATTTAAAGTTGCTCAATCTACAATAAATGTTCGAAATGACTTCCTCCAGCCTGGATACAAGCATTCAATCTTCTCGTCACTGACTGTCGAACTCTTTCAAACACAGCTGGGTCGTTTCTACTTGAGTTACACCAAGCAATTATTCGATTTCGCAAATCGTCCAAATTCTCCACTGGAGTAGCGTAAACTATTGACTTCAGAGATCCCCAGAAGAAATAATCTAGAGGGTTTAAGTTTGGGGATTGAGCAGGCTATGCGTGTGGCCCACCTCGACCAATCCAGCGATCTCCGTATGTTGCTGTTAAAAAATTACGAGCAACCAAACTAAAATGTGGTGGTGCACATCTTGCATAAACCACATTGTAATTCTTGTCGCGTATGGTACATCCTTGCATATAATGCAATAATATGCAATATACAGGGTGTTACAAAAGTTAGCAGTACATCAAAATTATGTTTTTCTCAATGGAACGCCCTGCATTTTTTGGCGTTTTTGAAGTGTGCACAGAAAAACTAAAACAATTTTATTTAAGGTTCCCTATGCCTAATTTTTATAGTTTATGAGATGTTACAATTTGTTTAAAAATTCATTGTTGCAAAAAAGGTCTAGTATCTCGGAAACGAATTAATTTAGAGAAGTGAAATGAAAACCGTAAATGGCAGATCCTCTGGCTGATTGAATGCGACATTCAACGTTGTTCAGCATTTTAAAGAATGTTCCAGTATCTAGGGCAAACTGTATAAATTTTATTCGTACTGCTGTGGATTGGCACCCCGTTTTTTCGCAAATTCAGATGTTGTCATGTTTACTCCGTTCAGCCTTTGTCAATGTTTCGAGAGAATTTTCACAGATGTAGATTTTATTTTTATATAAATTAAAGAGTTAATTGTATAATTTATTTAGTTTAGTGTTTTTTTTTTAATTAATTTCACACTTTAAGATGTCTTTTATTTGCTCTTGTTGTTTAGGGCCTATTCTAGTTGATTTAGTCGGTGATTTGTGCGGCTGCGTTGTACGTAGTGGAGAGTAGGATTTTTGTATGTATACGACTGTTCAACCTTGTCACTCAGTTCCTTGGTCGACTGTCAGCGTGAGTACATGTATTTTTAAATTGTTTGCTGCCATTTTGTTAATTCTTTTGATATCTTAATTTCATTCGCATAATTTGAATATATTTCGTCCATCAAGGAATTCGCTTAATAGTAATTATTATTATATTGATGTGTGCGCATTTTAGATATAAGATCTTTTATTATTTTCGTGCAGGAAGATAGATTTAGTTGTAATTCTCTCTTTATATTTTAAAGAATTAATTTTTTTCTTAAGTTTTTCATTTTACTGTTTCATTTTTATTTTATCTATCACCTCGGTTTGGGTGAGTAGAAGTTTTGTGCTTGCATTTAGTTTTTTCTTGTTTTTTTCTTTTCTAGAAGTTGTCCACGTTAATTTTTGTTTGTTGTTTTTTGAAACCACGTGGATTGTTTTTGAAACAATAGAATTATCTTCCTGAACTAATAAATCTTTTGCTTTGATATAGGAAATAGCATTGTTCTATTGTAATTTAGAATCAAGTGCAGTTTTTTTATTTTTTAAGCCAGAACCTTTTGTTCACGGTTTTTTTTTCTGCAAATTGTAATTAACTTGTTTTTTTTTATATAATAAATTTTTGATTGTTAA